>OY821517.1:203698757-203821743 GCA_963682025.1 Cordilura impudica | reverse complement strand
TATTAAAAATTAAAATTAAAAATTAAAATTAAAAATAAAAATTAAAAATTAAAAATTAAAAATTAAAAATTAAAAATTAAAATTAAAAATTAAAAATTAAAAATTAAAAATTAAAAATTAAAAATTAAAAATTAAAATTAAAAATTAAAAATTAAAAATTAAAAATTAAAAATTAAAAATTAAAAATTAAAAATAAAAATTAAAAATTAAAAATTAAAAATAAAAATTAAAAATTAAAAATTAAAAAATAAAAATTAAAAATTAAAAATTAAAAATTAAAAATTAAAAATTAAAAATTAAAAAATTAAAAATTAAAAATTAAAAATTAAAATAAAAAAATTAAAAATTAAAAATTAAAAATTAAAAATTAAAAATTAAAAATTAAAAAATTAAAAATATAAAAATTAAAAATTAAAAAATAAAAATTAAAAATTAAAAATAAAAATTAAAATAAAAATAAATAAAAATAAAAATTAAAAATTAAAAATTAAAAATTAAAAATTAAAATTAAAAATTAAAAATTAAAAATTAAAAATTAAAAATTAAAAATTAAAAATTAAAAATTAAAAATTAAAAAATTAAAAATTAAAAATTAAAAATTAAAAATTAAAAATTAAAATTAAAAATTAAAAATTAAAAATTAAAAATTAAAAATTAAAAATTAAAAATTAAAAATTAAAAATTAAAAATTAAAAATAAAAAATAAAAAATTAAAAATTAAAAATTAAAAATTAAAAATTAAAAATTAAAACTTAAAAATTAAAAATTAAAATTAAAAAATTAAAAATTAAAAATTAAAAATTAAAAATTAAAAATTAAAAATTAAAAATTAAAAATTAAAAATTAAAAATTAAAAATTAAAAATTAAAAAATTAAAAATTAAAAATTAAAAATTAAAAATTAAAAATAAAAAATTAAAAATTAAAAATTAAAAATTAAAAATTAAAAATTAAAAATTAAAAATTAAAAATTAAAAATTAAAAATTAAAAATTAAAAATTAAAAATTAAAAATTAAAAATTAAAAATTAAAAATTAAAAATTAAAAATTAAAAATTAAAAATTAAAAATTAAAAATTAAAAATTAAAAATTAAAAATTAAAATTAAAAATTAAAAATTAAAAATTAAAAATTAAAAATTAAAAATTAAAAATTAAAAATTAAAAATTAAAAATTAAAAATTAAAAATTAAAAATTAAAAATTAAAAATTAAAAATTAAAAATTAAAAATTAAAAAATTAAAAATTAAAAATTAAAAATTAAAAATTAAAAATTAAAAATTAAAAATTAAAAATTAAAAATTAAAAATTAAAAATTAAAATTAAAAATTAAAATTAAAAATTAAAAATTAAAAATTAAAACTAAAAATTAAAAATTAAAAATTAAAAATTAAAAATTAAAAATTAAAAATTAAAAATTAAAAATTAAAAATTAAAAATTAAAAATTAAAAATTAAAAATTAAAAATTAAAAATTAAAAATTAAAAATTAAAAATTAAAAATTAAAAATTAAAAATTAAAAATTAAAAATAAAAATTAAAAATTAAAAATTAAAAATTAAAAATTAAAAAATTAAAAATTAATAATTAAAATTAAAAATTAAAAATTAAAAATTATAAATTAATAATTAAAAATTAAAATTAAAAATTAAAACTTAAAAATTATAAATTAAAAATTAAAAATTAAAAATTAAAAATTAAAACTTAAAAATTAAAAATTAAAAATTAAAAATTAAAAATTAAAAATTAAAAATTAAAAATTAAAAATTAAAAATTAAAAATTAAAAAGTAAAAATTAAAAATTAAAAATTAAAATTTAAAAATTAAAAATTAAAAATTAAAAATTAAAAATTAAAAATTAAAAATTAAAAATTAAAAATTAAAAATTAAAAATTAAAAATTTAAAATTAAAAATTAAAAATTAAAAATTAAAAATTAAAAATTAAAAATTAAAAATTAAAAATTAAAAATTAAAAATTAAAAATTAAAAATTAAAAATTAAAAATTAAAAATTAAAAATTAAAAATTAAAAATTAAAAATTAAAAATTAAAAATTAAAAATTAAAAATTAAAAATTAAAAATTAAAAATTAAAAATTAAAAATTAAAAATTAAAAATTAAAAATTAAAAATTAAAAATTAAAAATTAAAAATTAAAAATTAAAAATTAAAAATTAAAAATTAAAATTAAAAATTAAAAATTAAAAATTAAAAATTAAAAATTAAAAATTAAAAATTAAACATTAAAAATTAAAAATTAAAATTAAAAATTAAAAATTAAAAATTAAAAATTAAAAATTAAAAATTAAATATTAAATATTAAATATTAAATATTAAAAATTAAAAATAAAAAATTAAAAATAAAAACTAACAATTAACAATTAAAAATTAAAAATTAAAAATTAAAAATAAAAAATTAAAAATTAAAAATTAAATATTAAAAATGAAAAATTAAAAATTAAAAATTAAAAATTAAAAATTTAAAATTAAAAATTAAAAATTAAAAATTAAAAATTAATAATTAAAAATTAAAAATTAAAAATTAAAATTTAAAAATAAAAAATTAAAAATTAAAAATTAAAAATTAAAAATTAAAAATTAAAAATTAAAGATTAAAAATTAAAAATTTAAAATTAAAAATTAAAAATTAAAAATTAAAAATTAAAAATTAAAAATTAAAAATTAAAAATTAAAAATTAAAAATTAAAAATTAAAAATTAAAAATTAAAAATTAAAAATTAAAAATTAAAAATTAAAAATTAAAAATTAAAAATTAAAAATTAAAAATTAAAAATTAAAAATTAAAAATTAAAAATTAAAATTAAAAATTAAAAATTAAAAATTAAAAATTAAAAATTAGAAATTAAAAATAAAAATTAAAAATTAAAAATTAAAAATTAAAAATTAAAAATTAGAAAAAATAAAAATTAAAAATTAAAAATTAAAAATTAAAAATTAAAATTAAAAATTAAAAATTAAAAATTAAAAATTAAAAATTAAAAATTAAAAATTAAAAATTAAAAATTAAAAATTAAAAATTAAAAATTAAAAATTAAAAATTAAAAATTAAAAATTAAAAATTAAAAATTAAAAATTAAAAATTAAAAATTAAAAATTAAAAATTAAAAATTAAAAATTAAAAATTAAAAATTAAAAATTAAAAATTAAAAATTAAAAATTAAAAATTAAAAATTAAAAATTAAAAATTAAAAATTAAAAATTAAAAATTAAAAATTAAAAATTAAAAATTAAAAATTAAAAATTAAAAATTAAAAATTAAAAATTAAAAATTAAAAATTAAAAATTAAAAATTAAAAATTAAAAATTAAAAATTAAAAATTAAAAATTAAAAATTAAAAATTAAAAATTAAAAATTAAAAATTAAAAATTAAAAATTAAAAATTAAAAATTAAAAATTAAAAATTAAAAATTAAAAATTAAAAATTAAAAAATTAAAAATTAAAAATTAAAAATTAAAAATTAAAAATTAAAAATTAAAAATTAAAAATTAAAAATTAAAAATTAAAAATTAAAAATTAAAAATTAAAAATTAAAAATTAAAAATTAAAAATT
The DNA here is from genome assembly GCA_963682025.1 of Cordilura impudica. Taxonomy (NCBI): domain Eukaryota; kingdom Metazoa; phylum Arthropoda; class Insecta; order Diptera; family Scathophagidae; genus Cordilura; species Cordilura impudica. Next base: position 203,818,175 of record OY821517.1, on the reverse strand, counting down.
AAAAATTAAAAATTAAAAATTAAAAATTAAAAATTAAAAATTAAAAATTAAAAATTTAAAATTAAAAATTAAAAATTAAAAATTAAAAATTAAAAATTAAAAATTAAAAATTAAAAATTAAAAATTAAAAATTAAAAATTAAAAATTAAAAATTAAAAATTAAAAATTAAAAATTAAAAATTAAAAATTAAAAATTAAAAATTAAAAATTAAAAATTAAAAATTAAAAATTAAAAATTAAAAATTAAAAATTAAAAATTAAAAATTAAAATTAAAAATTAAAAATTAAAAATTAAAAATTAAAATTAAAAATTAAAAATTAAAAATTAAAAATTAAAAATTAAAAATTAAAAATTAAAAATTAAAAATTAAAAATTTAAAATTCAAAATTAAAAATTAAAAATTAAAAATTTAAAATTAAAAATTAAAACTTAAAACTTAAAAATTAAAAATTAAAAATTAAAAATTAAAAATTAAAACTTAAAAATTAAAAATTAAAAATTAAAAATTAAAAATTAAAAATTAAAAATTAAAAATTAATAATTAAAAATTAAAAATTAAAAATTAAAAATTAAAAATTAAAAATTAAAAATTAAAAATTAAAAATTAAAAATTAAAATTAAAAATTAAAAATTAAAAATTAAAAATTAAAAATTAAAAATTAAAAATTAAAAATTAAAAATTAAAAATTAAAAATTAAAAATTAAAAATTAAAAATTAAAAATTAAAAATTAAAAATTAAAAATTAAAAATTAAAAATTAAAAATTAAAAATTAAAAATTAAAAATTAAAAATTAAAAATTAAAAAATTAAAAATTAAAAATTAAAAATTAAAAATTAAAATTAAAAATTAAAAATTAAAAATTAAAAATTAAAAATTAAAAATTAAAAATTAAAAATTAAAAATTAAAAATTAAAAATTAAAAATTAAAAATTAAAAATTAAAAATTAAAAATTAAAAATTAAAAATTAAAAATTAAAAATTAAAAATTAAAAATTAAAAATTAAAAATTAAAAATTAAAAATTAAAAATTAAAAATTAAAAATTAAAAATTAAAAATTAAAATTAAAAATTAAAAATTAAAAATTAAAAATTAAAAATTAAAAATTAAAAATTAAAAATTAAAAATTAAAAATTAAAAATTAAAAATTAAAAATTAAAATAAAAATTAAAAATTAAAATTAAAAATTAAAATTAAAAATTAAAAATTAAAAATTAAAAATTAAAAATTAAAAATTAAAAATTAAAAATTAAAAATTAAAAATTAAAAATTAAAAATTAAAAATTAAAAATTAAAAATTAAAATTAAAATTAAAAATTAAAAATTAAAATTAAAAATTAAAAATTAAAAATAAAAATTAAAAATTAAAAATTAAAAATTAAAAATTAAAAATTAAAAATTAAAAATTAAAAATTAAAAATTAAAAATTAAAAATTAAAAATTAAAAATTAAAAATTAAAAATTAAAAATTAAAAATTAAAAATTAAAAATTAAAAATTAAAAATTAAAAATTAAAAATTAAAAATTAAAAATTAAAAATTAAAAATTAAAAATTAAAAATTAAAAATTAAAAATTAAAAATTAAAAATTAAAAATTAAAAATTAAAAATTAAAAATTAAAAATTAAAAATTAAAAATTAAAAATTAAAAATTAAAAATTAAAAATTAAAAATTAAAAATTAAAAATTAAAAATTAAAAATTAAAAATTAAAAATTAAAAATTAAAAATTAAAAATTAAAATTAAAAATTAAAAATTAAAAATTAAAAATTAAAAATTAAAAATTAAAAATTAAAAATTAAAAATTAAAAATTAAAATTAAAAATTAAAAATTAAAAATTAAAAATTAAAAATTAAAAATTAAAAATTAAAAATTAAAAATTAAAAATTAAAAATTAAAAATTAAAAATTAAAAATTAAAAATTAAAAATTATAAATTTAAAATTAAAAATTAAAAATTAAAAATTAAAAATTAAAAATTAAAAATTAAAAATTAAAAATTAAAAATTAAAAATTATAAATTAAAAATTAAAAATTAAAAATTAAAAATTAAAAATTAAAAATTAAAAATTAAAAATTAAAAATTAAAAATTAAAAATTAAAAATTAAAAATTAAAAATTAAAAATTAAAAATTAAAAATTAAAAATTAAAAATAAAAAATTAAAAATTAAAAATTAAAAATTAAAAATTAAAAATTAAAAATTAAAAATTAAAAATTAAAAATTAAAAATCAAAAATTAAAAATTAAAAATTAAAAATAAAAAATTAAAAATTAAAAATTAAAAATTAAAAATTAAAAAATTAAAAATTAAAAATTAAAAATTAAAAATAAAAAATTAAAAATTAAAAATTAAAAATTAAAAATTAAAAATTAAAAATTAAAAATTAAAAATTAAAAATTAAAAATTAAAATTAAAAATTAAAAATTAAAAATTAAAAATTAAAAATTAAAAATTAAAAATTAAAAATTAAAAATTAAAAATTAAAAATTAAAAATTAAAAATTAAAAATTAAAAATTAAAAATTAAAAATTAAAAATTAAAAATTAAAAATTAAAAATTAAAAATTAAAAATTAAAAATTAAAAATTAAAAATTAAAAATTAAAAATTAAAAATTAAAAATTAAAAATTAAAAATTAAAAATTAAAAATTAAGAATCAAAAATTAAAAATTAAAAATTAAAAATTAAAAATTAAAAATTAAAAATTAAAAATTAAAGATTAAAAATTAAAAATTAAAAATTAAAAATTAAAAATTTAAAATTAAAAATTAAAAATTAAAAATTAAAAATTAAAAATTAAAAATTAAAAATTAAAAATTAAAAATTAAAAATTAAAAATTAAAAATTTAAAATTAAAAATTAAAAATTAAAAATTAAAAATTAAAAATTAAAAATTAAAAATTAAAAATTAAAAATTAAAAATTAAAAATTAAAAATTAAAAATTAAAAATTAAAAATTAAAAATTAAAAATTAAAAATTAAAAATTAAAAATTAAAAATTAAAAATTAAAAATTAAAAATTAAAAATTAAAAATTAAAAATTAAAAATTAAAAATTAAAATTTAAAAATTAAAAATTAAAATTTAAAAATTAAAAATTAAAAATTAAAAATTAAAAATTAAAAATTAAAAATTTAAATTTAAAATTAAAAATTAAAAATTAAAAATTAAAAATTAAAAATTAAAAATTAAAAATTAAAAATTAAAAATTAAAAATTATAAATTAAGAATTAAAAATTAAAAATTAAAAATTAAAAATTAAAAATTAAAAATTAAAAATTAAAAATTAAAAATTAAAAATTAAAAATTAAAAATTAAAAATTAAAAATTAAAAATTAAAAATTAAAAATTAAAAATTAAAAATTAAAAATTAAAAATAAAAAATTAAAAATTAAAAATTAAAAATTAAAATTTAAAAATTAAAAATTAAAAATTAAAAATTAAAAATTAAAAATCAAAAATTAAAAATTAAAAATTAAAAATAAAAAATTAAAAATTAAAAATTAAAAATTAAAAATTTAAAAGTAAAAATTAAAAATTAAATATTAAAAATTAAAAATTAAAAATTAAATATTAAATATTAAAAATTAAAAATAAAAAATTAAAAATAAAAATTAACAATTAACAATTAAAAATTAAAAATTTTAAATTAAAGATTAAAAATTAAAAATTAAAAATTAAAAATTAAAAATTAAAAATTAAAAATTAAAAATTAAAAATTAAAAATTAAAAATTAAAAATTAAAAAGTAAAAATTAAAAATTAAAAATTAAAAATTAAAAATTAAAAATTAAAAATTAAAAATTTAAAATTTAAAATTAAAAATTAAAAATTAAAAATTAAAAATTAAAAATTAAAAAATTAAAAATTAAAAATTAAAAATTAAAATTAAAAATTAAAAATTAAAAACTTAAAAATTAAAAATTAAAAATTAAAAATTAAAAATTAAAAATTAAAAATTAAAAATTAAAAATTAAAAATTAAAAATTAAAAATTAAAAATTAAAAATTAAAAATTAAAAATTAAAAATTAAAAATTAAAAATTAAAAATTAAAAATTAAAAATTAAAAATTAAAAATTAAAAATTAAAAATTAAAAATTAAAAATTAAAAATTAAAAATTAAAAATTAAAAATTAAAAATTAAAAATTAAAAATTAAAATTAAAAATTAAAAATTAAAAATTAAAATTAAAAATTAAAAATTAAAAATTAAAAATTAAAAATTAAAAATTAGAAATTAAAAATTAAAAATCAATAATTAAAAATTAAAAATTAAAAATTAAAAATTAAAAATTAAAAATTAAAAATTAAAAATTAAAAATTAAAAATTAAAAATTAAAAATTAAAAATTAAAAATTAAAAATTAAAAATTAAAAATTAAAAATTAAAAATTAAAAATTAAAAATTAAAAAATAAAAATTAAAAATTAAAAATTAAAAATTAAAAATTAAAAATTAAAAATTAAAAATTAAAAATTAAAAATTAAAAATTAAAAATTAAAAATTAAAAATTAAAAATTAAAAATTAAAAATAAAAAATAAAAAATTAAAAATTAAAAATTAAAAATTAAAAATTAAAAATTAAAAACTAAAAATTAAAAATTAAAAATTAAAAATTAAAAATTAAAAATTAAAAATAAAAATTAAAAATTAAAAATTAAAAATTAAAAATTAAAAATTAAAATTAAAAATTAAAAATTAAAAATTAAAAATTAAAAATTAAAAATTAAAAATTAAAAATTAAAAATTAAAAATTAAAAATTAAAAATTAAAAATTAAAAATTAAAAATTAAAAATTAAAAATTAAAAATTAAAAATTAAAAATTAAAAATTAAAAATTAAAAATTAAAAATTAAAAATTAAAAATTAAAAATTAAAAATTAAAAATTAAAAATTAAAAATTAAAAATTAAAAATTAAAAATTAAAAAATAAAATTAAAAATTAAAAATTAAAAATTAAAAATTAAAAAATTAAAAATTAAAAATTAAAAATTAAGAATTAAAAATTAAAAATTAAAAATTAAAAATTAAAATTAAAAATTAAAAATTAAAAATTAAAATATTAAAAATTAAAAATTAAAAATTAAAAATTAAAAATTAAAAATTAAAAATTAAAAATTAAAAATTAAAAATTAAAAATTAAAAATTAAAAATTAAAAATTAAAAATTAAAAATTAAAAATTAAAAATTAAAAATTAAAAATTAAAAATTAAAAATTAAAAATTAAAAATTAAAAATTAAAAATTAAAAATTAAAATTAAAAATTAAAAATTAAAAATTAAAAATTAAAAATTAAAAATTAAAAATTAAAAATAAAAAATTAAAAATTAAAAATTAAAAATTAAAAATTAAAAATTAAAAATTAAAAATTAAAAATTAAAAATTAAAATTAAAAATTAAAAATTAAAAATTAAAAATTAAAAATTAAAAATTAAAAATTAAAAATTAAAATTAAAAATTAAAAATTAAAAATTAAAAATTAAAAATTAAAAATTAAAAATTAAAAATTAAAAATTAAAAACCTAAAAACTAAAAATTAAAAATTAAAAATTAAAAATTAAAAATTAAAAATTAAAAATTAAAAATTAAAAATTAAAAATTAAAAATTAAAAATTAAAAATTAAAAATTAAAAATTAAAAATTAAAAATTAAAAATTAAAAATTAAAAATTAAAAATTAAAAATTAAAAATTAAAAATTAAAAATTAAAAATTAAAAATTAAAAATTAAAAATTAAAAATTAAAAATTAAAAATTAAAAATTAAAAATTAAAAATTAAAAATTAAAATTAAAAATTAAAAATTAAAAATTAAAAATTAAAAATTAAAAATTAAAAATTAAAAATTAAAAATTAAAAATTAAAAATTAAAAATTAAAAATTAAAAATTAAAAATTAAAAATTAAAAATTAAAAATTAAAAATTAAAAATTAAAAATTAAAAATTAAAAATTAAAAATTAAAAATTAAAAATTAAAAATTAAAAATTAAAAATTAAAAATTAAAAATTAAAAATTATAAAAATTAAAAATTAAAAATTAAAAATTAAAAATTAAAATTAAAAATTAAAAATTAAAAATTAAAAATTAAAAATTAAAAATTAAAAATTAAAAATTAAAAATTAAAAATTAAAAATTAAAAATTAAAAATTAAAAATTAAAAATTAAAAATTAAAATTAAAATTAAAAATTAAAAATTAAAAATTAAAAATTAAAAATTAAAAATTAAAAATTAAAAATTAAAAATTAAAAATTAAAAATTAAAAATTAAAAATTAAAAATTAAAAATTAAAAATTAAAAATTAAAAATTAAAAATTAAAAATTAAAAATTAAAAATTATAAATTAAAAATTAAAAATTAAAAATTAAAAATTAAAAATTAAAAATTAAAAATTAAAAATTAAAAATTAAAAATTAAAAATTAAAAATTAAAAATTAAAAATTAAAAATTAAAAATTAAAAATTACAAATTAAAAATTAAAAATTTAAAATTTAAAATTAAAAATTAAAAATTAAAAATTAAAAATTACAAATTAAAAATTAAAAATTAAAAATTAAAAATTAAAAATTAAAAATTAAAAATTAAAAATTAAAAATTAAAAATTAAAAATTAAAAATTAAAAATTAAAAATTAAAAATTAAAAATTAAAAATTAAAAATTAAAAATTAAAAATTAAAAATTAAAAATTAAAAATTAAAAATTAAAAATTAAAAATTAAAAATTAAAAATTAAAAATTAAAAATTAAAAATTAAAAATTAAAAATTAAAAATTAAAAATTAAAAATTAAAAATTAAAAATTAAAAATTAAAAATTAAAAATTAAAAATTAAAAATTAAAAATTAAAAATTAAAAATTAAAACTTAAAACTTAAAAATTAAAAATTAAAAATTAAAACTTAAAACTTAAAAATTCAAAATTAAAAATTAAAAATTAAAAATTAAAAATTAATAATTAGAAATTAAAAATTAAAAATTAAAAATTAAAAATTCAAAATTCAAAATTCAAAATTAAAAATTAAAAATTAAAAATTAAAAATTAAAAATTAAAAATTAAAAATTAAAAATTAAAAATTAAAAATTAAAAATTAAAAATTAAAAATTAAAAATTAAAAATTAAAAATTAAAAATTAAAAATTAAAAATTAAAAATTAAAAACTAAAAATTAAAAATTAAAAATTAAAAATTAAAAATTAAAAATTAAAAATTAAAAATTAAAAATTAAAAATTAAAAATTAAAAATTAAAAATTAAAAACTAAAAATCAAAAATTAAAAATTAAAAATTAAAAATTAAAAATTAAAAATTAAAAATTAAAATTAAAAATTAAAAATTAAAAATTAAAAATTAAAAATTAAAAATTAAAAATTAACAATTAAAAATTAAAAATTAAAAATTAAAAATTAAAAATTAAAAATTAAAAATTAAAAACTAAAAATTAAAAATTATATATTAAAAATTAAAAATTAAAAATTAAAAATTAAAAATTAAAAATTAAAAATTAAAAATTAAAAATTAAAAATTAAAAATTAAAAATTAAAAATTAAAAATTAAAAATTAAAAATTAAAAATTAAAAATTAAAAATTAAAAATTAAAAATTAAAAATTAAAAATTAAAAATTAAAAATTAAAAATTAAAAATTAAAAATTAAAAATTAAAAATTAAAAATTAAAAATTAAAAATTAAAAATTAAAAATTAAAAATTAAAAATTAAAAATTAAAAATTAAAAATTAAAAATTAAAAATTAAAAATTAAAAATTAAAAATTAAAAATTAAAAATTAAAAATTAAAAATTAAAAATTAAAAATTAAATTAAAAATTAAAAATTAAAAAATTAAAAATTAAAAAATTAAAAATTAAAAATTAAAAATTAAAAATTAAGAATTAAAAACTAAAAATTAAAAATTAAAAATTAAAAATTAAAAATTAAAAATTTAAAATTAAAAAATTAAAAATTAAAAATTAAAAATTAAAAATTAAAAATTAAAAATTAAAAATTAAAAATTAAAAATTAAAAATTAAAAATTAAAAAATTAAAAATTAAAAATTAAAAATTAAAATTAAAAATTAAAATTAAAAATTAAAAATTAAAAATTAAAAATTAAAAATTAAAAATTAAAAATTAAAAATTAAAAATTAAAAATTAAAAATTAAAAATTAAAAATTAAAAATTAAAAATTAAAAATTAAAAATTAAAAATTAAAAATTAAAAATTAAAAATTAAAAATTAAAAATTAAAAATTAAAAATTAAAAATTAAAAAAATTAAAATTAAAAATTAATAATTAAAAATTAAAAATTAAAAATTAAAAATTAAAAATTAAAAATTAAAAATTAAATATTAAAAATTAAAAATTAAATATTAAATATTAAAAATTAAAATAAAAAATTAAAAATAAAAATTAACAATTAACAATTAAAAATTAAAAATTTTAAATTAAAGATTAAAAATTAAAAATTAAAAATTAAAAATTAAAAATTAGAAATTAAAAATTAAAAATTAAAAATCAAAAATTAAAATTAAAAATTAAAAATTAAAAATTAAAAACTAAAAATTAAAAATGAAAAATTAAAAATGAAAAATTAAAAATTAAAAATTAAAAATTAAAAATTAAAAATTAAAAATCAAAAATTAAAATTAAAAATTAAAAATTAAAAATTAAAAATTAAAAATTAAAAATTAAAAATTAAAAATTAAAAATTAAAAATTAAAAATTAAAGATTAAAAATTTAAAAATTTAAAATTAAAAATTTAAAATTTAAAATTAAAAATTAAAAATTAAAAATTAAAAATTAAAAATTAAATATTAAAAATTAAAAATTAAAAATTTAAAATTAAAAATTAAATATTAAAAATTAATAAAAATTAAAAATTAAAAATAAAAATTAAAAATTAAAAATTAAAAATTAAAAATTAAAAATTAAAAATTAAAAATTAAAAATTAAAAATTAAAAATTAAAAATTAAAAATTAAAAATTAAAATTAAAAATTAAAAATTAAAAATTAAAAATTAAAAATTAAAAATTAAAAATTAAAAATTAAAAATTAAAAATTAAAAATTAAAAATTAAAAATTAAAAATTAAAAATTAAAAATTAAAAATTAAAAATTAAAATTAAAAATTAAAATTTAAAAATTAAAAATTAAAAATTAAAAATTAAAAATTAAAAATTAAAAATTAAAAATTAAAAATTAAAAATTAAAAATTAAAAATTAAAAATTAAAAATTAAAAATTAAAAATTAAAAATTAAAAATTAAAAATTAAAAATTAAAAATTAAAAATTAAAAATTAAAAATTAAAAATTAAAAATTAAAAATTAAAAATTAAAAATTAAAAATTAAAAATTAAAAATTAAAAATTAAAAATTAAAAATTAAAAATTAAAAATTAAAAATTAAAAATTAAAAATTAAAAATTAAAAATTAAAAATTAAAAATTAAAAATTAAAAATTAAAAATTAAAAATTAAAAATTAAAAATTAAAAATTAAAAATTAAAAATTAAAAATTAAAAATTAAAAATTAAAAATTAAAAATTAAAAATTAAAAATTAAAAATTAAAAATTAAAAATTAAAAATTAAAAATTAAAAATTAAAAATTAAAAATTAAAAATTAAAAATTAAAAATTAAAAATTAAAAATTAAAAATTAAAAATTAAAAATTAAAAATTAAAATTAAAAATTAAAAATTAAAAATTAAAAATTAAAAATTAAAAATTAAAAATTAAAAATTAAAAATTAAAAATTAAAAATTAAAAATTAAAAATTAAAAATTAAAAATTAAAAATTAAAAATTAAAAATTAAAAATTAAAAATTAAAAATTAAAAATTAAAAATTAAAAATTAAAAATTAAAAATTAAAAATTAAAAATTAAAAATTAAAAATTAAAAATTAAAAATTAAAAATTAAAAATTAAAAATTAAAAATTAAAAATTAAAAATTAAAAATTAAAAATTAAAAATTAAAAATTAAAAATTAAAAATTAAAATTAAAAATTAAAAATTAAAAATTAAAAATTAAAAATTAAAAATTAAAAATTAAAAATTAAAAATTAAAAATTAAAAATTAAAAATTAAAAATTAAAAATTAAAAATTAAAAATTAAAAATTTAAAATTAAAAATTAAAAATTAAAAATTAAAAATTAAAAATTAAAAATTAAAAATTAAAAATTAAAAATTAAAAATTAAAAATTAAAAATTAAAAATTAAAAATTAAAAATTAAAAATTAAAAATTAAAAATTAAAAATTAAAAATTAAAAATTAAAAATTAAAAATTAAAAATTAAAAAAAATTAAAAATTAAAAATTAAAAATTAAAAATTAAAAATTAAAAATTAAAAATTAAAAATTAAAAATTAAAAATTAAAAATTAAAAATTAAAAATTAAAAATTTAAAATTAAAAATTAAAAATTAAAAATTAAAAATTAAAAATTAAAAATTAAAAATGAAAAATGAAAAATTAAAAATTAAAAATTAAAAATAAAAAATTAAAAATTAAAAATTAATAATTAAAAATTAAAAAATTAAAAATTAAAAATTAAAAATTAAAAATTAAAAATTAAAAATTAAAAATTAAAAATTAAAAATTAAAAATTAAAAATTAAAAATTAAAAATTAAAAATTTAAAATTTAAAATTAAAAATTAAAAATTAAAAATTAAAAATTAAAAGTTAAAAATTAAAAATTAAAAATTAAAAATTAAAAATTAAGAAGAGAATTATAGTCGGTCTAGACCGACTATACGATACCCTATACCATTCGTTTATAGACACTATCTCTTAGGCCCAATTAATTGGATATAGAAAATAAGCATAAACCAAATTTGAGTGGCATTTTTATTAATGTTTCTGGCTACAGATATGAAAAAGTTCATATCGGAAAATGGACCGATCCTGACCATGGTCTCTTGTATTTTGCAAAAATATATACAAACAAAATTTGAGATGAATCAGTGCAATATTTTTGTTTTTTTTTTATAAATTTAAGTGAAGATCGGGAAGCAGCTCTATATGGGGCCTATGAGTAAGAGTTGTCCCATAGGGATCGTTTTTGGACTACTCATTAATGGATGTAATAAACACATGCAAACCCAATTTGACTAAGATCTATAAGACAATTTGGATCTTATGGCAATTTATGTCGATTTCATAGGGGTCATTTGTGTGGGGGCTAGGTCTGAACATGGACCGATTCTCACCAATTTCAATAGTTTCATCCCATGGCCGACGAAATCTTAAATACCGAATTTCGTCAAAATATATTCATATTTGCGACCTGCAGTTTGATTGCAAGGTTTACATGGACACACAGACGGACGGACGGACGGACATCGTTAAATCGAATCAGATAGTGATTATGATTCGATCGGTGTAATAAAAGATGGGTCTAGGTCGAATATTTTTGGTAGTTACAAACAGCAGCACAAAGTCATTATACCCAAGCTATATAGTGGTATAGGGTATAAAAATTAAAAATTAAAAACTAAAAATTAAAAATTAAAAATTAAAAATGAATTAAAATTAAAATTTCTATTTTTAATTTCTTTTCTTTTTTTTGTTACTTATTTTATATTCTTTGTATTAAATATATCCTTGAATTAACATATTACTAGTTAATTCAGATAAAAATATTTTAAAATTTGGTAATTTTTAATATTAATAATTTTTAGCCAAGAATCATTTGATTTTTTTTTTTTGGATTATCATATAACTTCTAAGGATTCAAAACATTCTAATAGGGATCAAACTTTGGGTATTATAACGCCGGCTGTGTTAAAAAATTAACTTCATTAGTGTTCCTCTGCCACCGTGGTGTGGATGATATAAAAACAAATCCATAAAACTCATTTTGTAAAACTATTCCCAATCTTTTTTTAATTTTTTATATTATGTTTTATCTTACTTTTAGCAGCAATAAAAAAACATTTTGAGTTTTATCACTAAATAAAAAATCAACCATCGACTATTATACGCCTATTTTGAGTTTTGTGAGACTTCTTAAAAGTTTTATCCCTAATGTATTTATCACATAGGAAACTATGATAGGACTCTGCCTACAAATGTATCATTCGTTTAATGAATGAATGGATTTAATAATAATGCTTATACATTGAATGACGCGATTGTTATTAGGCAGCACAAAACAAACAATCGATTTAATTAAAAAATGTTTTTCGAAAATAAAAACATTATGTAATGAAAAAAAATATATATATAAATACCCAGCTCATGCAAAATGTGTTTTACTCAATTGGGTCTCTTTGAATGGCTTTAGCTCTTCAAATAAATTGTTTGTAAAACACATAAGAACCATTTACCTTGTATTTACAACTTTAGGCCAAACTGCAATGGAAATAAATACGTGTGCACATACATATCTATACTAAGATCCATTGTTCAAAAATAATTAGAAAATATTATAATTACGGGTGATGTTCTCAAAAAAATTAATAAGAATAAGTGCTTACCAGCATTCTTAAGAGGATCCTGAATTGCCAACATATCCAAGGAAACACCATTTTTAATTTCTATAGATAGACAGATATAAGTGAATATCGAGAGGTTGGCTTATGGGTGCAGTATCCATTTAGAAAACAATGATAAATACAAACAAAAAATAAATAAATAATAGTACGGGCTAAACCATGGTATAAACCATGTTAGAATCAAATTAGATAAATTTATTTCATTTATTTATTGCTTTCCTATATTAACGAAAAGAATATTATTCGTAAAGAACAGGATAAACTATTTATAAAGGTAAACTGTGCTATAAACGTAAAATGTATTCCTAATCTATATGTTAATTATTAATTAGATAAAAATAACAAAATATTAAATTTAGAAAAGATTTTCAAAGTGAAAGTTAGTAGATGAGTTTGTGGAGATGAAATCCTAACGACGTACTTCGTTTACAAGTGACCCGATATATTTATATGGATTATGAGCCTGCAAAAATTCAGCTTTTTGAACAAGTAGCTTTGTTATTTTGTGTAAATATGCATAAAAATTATAACTCCTATTTTTGTTAGATTTCCAAAATACACACCAAATAGTTTTCCAGAGAAGGGTCACTCCCTTATAGCAACAATAAGTCGAAGTTTGCTCGAGGAGTCCGTAGTTAGCAACAATTCCTCAGGATGTATGTAAGGAGTGAGATCAAAAAAATCTTAACACACGTTTTTCGCAGGCATTACATGAATTTTTTGATCAATTTATCTTAAAAATGGAAGGGTTTCTGGAAAAGGTCCGTAAGTTCATTAGTAGTGATTAGTCTTTAAATATTATCTGTTTTCTTGCAAGCTTTAATATAAATTCAATTAAATAAAAAAAAATAAAACAAGTAAGAGTGTTAAATTCGGCTGTGCCGAATCTTTGATACCCTCCACGTCGGTTTGAGTATTGATAATAAATGTAAACAAAATATTGGAAAAATATGCATGCGTTTCCGGTTATATTACATAACTTCTCGTTTAATTTAGTTTTTGCTAATTAAATAGCTCGCCCTAACCTCCATTGCAAAGGTAATGGTTGTGTAGGGTGGCTATATGCATTAAATCGTACTAATTGGAGATGGCTGTATAGTTTCTTTTAACTGGCGAAATATTTTTTCATTGCGGCCATATAGGTCGGATGGAGTAACAAAATAATAACCAAAAAAAAGCTCTCTCAACTTTTTTATTAAAATATTGCCATATTTGGTAAACATAGAGAATAAGTTTATAATAATAAATAATCAAATTAGGGATGCCAAAACGCAACATTTTAAATAAAATAATTTGTTATTTTTATTTTCTGAAAAACTTCAAATATTCATCCAAAGAAAATTGTGAAAAATAATATATTTATAAATAACATTCTCATCAAATTGCGTTTATTTATGTAACAATTTTTATGTTCGCAATTCTTAAATAGCATTTGAGGTTTTCTAAAATTCATTGAATTTAAATTAATGTTTTCTGTAGTGCGATTCTGTAAATTTCAACGATCCGACAATCGCAAAATTTATCGACAGCTATTGTTGTTTGCACTGAGGATTAAGTGATTCACTAAGTACACACATCTTAACGACAGTCGAAAAATCTATTTTTCTATTTATTTAAATTGTAAACGAGTGGCATCTCTGTCAAAATAAGCGAAAAACAGAAAGAATAGAAAAAAACAAATTACTTCATGTTTGACAGGATGATTTTATGTTTAAATCTCTATTTTTTTTACTAATATTTCTGTTTATTTATTTGAAACTGAAATAATGAATTGAATATGCTATTTAAATTTTTTATTTAAATAAAAAAGTTTTTAAACAGAAGCAAAATATTTTCACTATTTTATGATTTTTATTTATGTTTGACGACATTTCAACCTAAAAATTTAAGTTTTTATCGATTGAATAAACAACAAAAAAAATGGTTGTCGTTTAGATAACAACAACAGCTGACTTTAACAATAGCGAATATCGTTTAAAAATTTTGCTTTTCATTTTAAATATTTTTGTGTTTTTCTCTTTAAATAAATTAATATATAAAATTTTTTTTTGCTAAATTTACATTGTTTTTTTTTATTAACAACTAGGTACATATTTTAGCATTATTTGCTTTAGATGCTGGTGAATTTTTACTCCCTTTATATTAACTCGTAGTGTCTGCTTGTCGAAAAATTTTGGATCGATTTTAACCCCTTTCCCGCGACCCGATCGATATGAATCTTTGCAGGCAGGCTCGCGGCAATGACAGAAATGATCTAGTAAATTTTTTTAGTGATGCCAAAACAATGGAAACTTTTAAATTTTTCTACCAGAGTTATTAAAAAAATGTACAAAGGGTTAGTTTTTATTATATTATTTCCACAACGGCCACAAAAACAGCAAGTCCATCTATGAGAACAATACAACATTTAGAATAACAACAAGAACAATATAGAAACATCATATTTTTCATTTTTTTTTTTAATTTTTCAGAGATTTCCCTGGACTTGTTCCACCGATTTTAATGATTTTTGAAATAGAAATCTTCCCATGAATTTGCTGAATCATTCTCACTAAAAATGATCGCCTAAGCTGTCCTATTGAGAACGTGATCGTGACAAGAACAACATAGAAAATTATATTTTTTCAAGACTTTTTTTAGTTCTTTATTTAAATCTCGGGCTCTAATTGACCGATTTGGACGATTTCAAACAGCAAACTTCTCAGGATGTCATTGAATCATTTTTTGTATCAACAAGCACCCTAGCTGCCCGATTGATGCCGTCATCATGATTTCCACAGACGGACAGACGGACATCGCTATATCAACTCCAGTTGTTATAAGGATCACAAATATATAGATTTTATGGGGTCCAAATTTTTTTTCTAATTATTACAAACGGAATGACAAACTTATATATACCCTCGGCACACTGGAGTTGAGGGTATAAAAACAACGTAAATTTAGCAAAAAAATAAATTTTTATGTATTAATTTATTTAAAGAGAAAAACACAAAAATAACGTTTGATGTTGTATTTTTTGTGTGTAATAGTTATAATACATACATACACATATTAAATAATACAAATAATATACATATATTCTATATATGTATATCCATAATAACTGCATGTTAGAAATAAATCGATTTATTATTTTATTTACATAAAATTCTGCAATATTTTGTTGTGGGGAAAATACATTTATTTTGCATTAACAGAGTGTCACTTCATTTTGCTCAGCGTGACTATGCCACAGTAGATGGCGCCACAATTTTTGTTCTAATTAGCTTTGCAATAGTTATTTCTATTTTAACATGAATGTCAATATTTTCAAATAGATATCATACAGAACAATGTTAAGAGTATACACGGGCTGGTCTTTTATTTCATACGTTTTTTCATTATTCTTTTACAAATATGAACATAAGTTTGGCATATTAACTTTTTGTTGTCTTTACAAAATAGAGTTACCGAGTTCATCAATGAGTTTTTTGCTTTCAAAACAGTTCTACATAGTTATATAGAATTATTATTGTGCTTTACCTACAAAATATCTGATTGCGATTACATCTAATTTTTAAAAATTGTTTATTATTACTAAAGCATTATTATTCACATAAATACAAAATTGCACTTTTTAAATTTTCCATTCAAATTTTAGTAAATATCAATTCTAAAAACTGGAATTAAAATTTCCAGTTATAAAATATTAATTGAATTTCAGAAAATCATATCAAAACGTCGGAAATAATAATTTTAAATTTAGAAGACATTTAAAAAATGTTTACATTAAAAAAAAATATTGGCATTCAGGAGAAATTAATAGCTTTTCAGTAACTTCTTTTAACGATGGTCGAATTGTTTAAAATGAAAAGCAAAATTATCAGTAAAATTTTTAAACGATATTCGCTATTGTTAAAGTCAGCTGTTGTTGTTATCTAAACGACAACCATTTTTGTGTTGTTTATTCAATCGATAAAAACTTAAATTTTTAGGTTGAAATGTCGTCATACATAAATAAAAATCATAAAATAGTGAAAATATTTTGCTTCTATTAAAAAACTATTTTTTTATATAAATAAAAAAATTAAATAGCATATTCAATTCATTATTTCATTTTCAAATAAATAAACAGAAATATTAGTAAAAAAAATAGAGATATTAAACATAAACATAAAATCATTCTGTCAAACACGAAGTAATTTGTTTTTTCTATTCTTCTTTGTGTTTTTCGCTTATTTTGACAAAGATGCCAATCGTTTACAATTTAAATAAATAGAAAAATAGATTTGTCGACTGTCGTTAAGATGTATGTACTTAGTGAATCACTTAATCCTTAGTGAAAACAACAATAGCTGTCGATATATTTTGCGATTGTCGGATCGTTGAAATTTACAGAATCGGACTAAAGAAAACATTAATTTAAATTCAATGAATTTTATAAAACCTCAAGTGATATTTAAGAATTGCGAACATAAAAATTGTTACATAAATAAACGCAATTTGATGAGAATGTTATTTATATATAAATTTTCACAATTTTTTTTGGATGAATATTTGAAGTTCTTCAGAAAATAAAGATAACAAATTATTTTATTTAAAATTTTTGCGATATTTGGTTTTTTGCGTTTGGCATCCCTAATTTAATTATTTATTATTATAAATTTATTCTCTGTTTTCCAAATATGGCAATATTTTCTTGAAAAAAAAGTTGAGAGAGTTTTTTTCGGTTATTATTTTGTTACTCCATCCGACCTATATTTATTTATTTATTTATTTATTAAATGTGGATATCACATACAACAAGATATAAATCTTTTTAATTACAGTATGTGATCTTATAATGATACAATCAATGTGATAGTAGTTACAATACTTTTAAGAAACAAGAAAAATATAAAAATAAAAATAATTTTAAATTACAAAAGTATAAAAATATAAGTAAAAAATTAATACATAATGGGAGAGTATAGAATATATAATATAATCACAAATGAAACAATAATTAAGAAAGTTGAAAATTAGAGAATAAATCATTTTTAAACAATTAATTTTTAAATTGCAAAGCGTTGTCTGTTATTTGTAAATTGTTGGGTAACGAGTTCCACAGACATATGGTATTTATAAAAAATTGCCAACTAGAGATTAATGTTCGATATCGTAATTGTATAAGATTATTTCCTCTATTGGATCGTGCAAATTGAAGGCGTTCAAATAAATAAGATGGTTCTTTGGTGTAAGTTAACAACATGTAAGTTAACGAACTCAAAAATGTAAAATTTCAATCCAAGTAAAAAGCTGGATCAGCGTCTGCAATTTAATGCATTTCTTTATTTCTTTTTTATTAATATTTGCAACATAATCGATAAACAATAATAACAATAATTAGGTCAATAAATATAAAATAAGTAAAGATCGGCGTTTGCAGTTTTACTGTTCATTTTAAATAGTTGCAATGTAATCAATTATAAATATCACGCCACTTATTAATTAGTATAATATAAATTAAGTATATTGTAATTTTTAGTTGAGTTGTAAATTTGATTTTGAACAATAAAGAACGCTTCAGACCTTTTAGTGTCTGAAGCTATTTTTAAAAAAATTAAAATAAAGCCATGAAAACTTAACTGGCGCCCGAGCAGTTTCGGTCGGTACGGTATAATATAAAACTGGCGCCCGAATAAAAATAAAAAAAAAAAACACTATCCTTTTTGCGGGAATAAGGCTCCTTAGTAACGACAAGTGAACCGGGGGCATCGTGTGCCAGCCTAACCGTAACGATCATGTAAAAATATAATATAGAGAAGAAAAACTCTATAAATAATAAAAACAAAAGGAAGAACACTTCTTTCCAATATAAAAATAAAATACGTTTGCGACTCTGTGTAATGAAACAAAAAAATAATAAAAAATTCAAAAGTGTGTAAGAAAATAACTGTTTTAAGAACAAAATACTGTTCCAAAGTTTTGACTGTCGGTGAAGATCTGAAAACTCTGTGTGTTGTAAGAAAATAACTGTTTTAAGAACAAAATACTGTTCCAAAGTTTTCACTGTCGGTGAAGATCTGAAAACTCTGTGTGTTGTAAGAAAATAACTGTTTTAAGAACAAAATACTGTTCCAAAGTTTTGACTGTCGGTGAAGATCTGAAAACTCTGTGCAACTTATAAAGCTGGCAATTTTGTTTTTCATCTATATTGCATGCAGATAATTTTTTTTCATCAAGCAGACAACGTATTCATTTATTCATCAAGCAGACAATTTTTTCTTCAAGCAGACAACCTATTCAATTTATCAAGCAGACAACGTATTCACTTATTCATCAAGCGGACAACGTATTCATTTATTCATCAAGCAGACAAATTATTCACCCTAAATTTTTGTAAGTAAAAGGAAAAATATTTAATTTAATAACCTAAAAAAAAATATAAAATTAAAAAATAACAAAAAAAAAAATATATATATATAAGAATCCGTTTTAAAATTCCAATTGTTATTTAGTAATTTTTTTTATTGAAAAAATAAGATTCTTTTGCAAAAACCTATTTTTTAAATATAATTCTAGAATATTTTTATTTTGAAAATACATTGAAAAAATAAAAAAAAAAAATGGCAAACCCAAATAATTTGATTCGACCCCCAGTCCTTTCAGCAAATCCTACCCCTAATCAAAATCCTCCTCCTCAAAATGCTCAGTTGAGCATAGACGAATTGACATCATTAATCTCAAATATCGCCACGGACGTTCTTAGGCGACAAGGACCGCAAGTAGTTCAGCCCGCCCTTAATCCAAACAATGATCTAGCCAATGTTAATGTAACTTAAATGATATGGATAAAATTCCAGATGTTGTAAAGTGCTTAAAAGAATTTTCAGGTCAGCCAGGTGAATTTAGCTCCTGGAAAAAAAGTGTAGATAGAATATTAGCCATCTATGAACCACTTAGGGGAACACCTAAGTACTACGGAATATTAAGCATAATAAGGAACAAAATAACAGGCAATGCTGATATAGCACTAGAATCATATAATACGCCACTTAATTGGCTCGCGATTGCACAATGCTTAACTTCACACTATGGCGACAAGCGGGATTTGTCAACCCTTGAGTACCAGATGACCACTCTTGTACAAGGGAGTAGAACTATTTCAGAATTTTATCAGCAGGTTTACACGCACCTTTCCCTTATACTCAACAAATTAGGTTGCCTTCAAATGGGCCACGAATCACTTGATCTACTGACAAAATCCTATAGGGACAAGGCGTTAGACACCTTTATACGAGGATTGAACGGGGACTTACCTCGAATTATGGGAATAAAAGAACCAGCATATTTACCACAAGCACTCCATTTGTGTCTTAAGTTAGAAAACCAAAACTTCCGCTCAAGTCATTCATACAATGTCAGAAAATATCAGACTCCACAATTGCCACCAAAACGAAACTTCGTTCAAAAACAAACTTTTTACCCTCAGCTAGCCCATATTCCATCAACAAGTCAACCAGCTTGGCAACCAAGACAGCAGTTTTCTAATCAACATAGTGCCAACAATCCCCCAAGGCCACCAAAATCTCAGCCACGGCCAGAACCTATGGACGTAGACCATAGCATACATTCTCGCCGTATAAATTACATGAATCGACCCCAACAACAGAACCAATATTTTGGAAAAAGATCACAACAGTTCACTAACCAACAGCAAAATAAGCATCAAAGGACATTTCACATTGACACATCTACAATGGGAAATGAACAGGATGATGACGAGAATAAACATTATGGTGAACCTAGCGACATTTCGCCAGTATGGATAGTCTCAAAGAAACCGGATTCAGCCGGAAATAAACAATATCGTATGGTAATAGACTATAGGAAATTAAATAAAATTACCATTGCAGATAGATATCCAATCCCCGAGATTTCAGAGGTAATCTCGCAATTAGGCACTAGTAATTTCTTTTCAGTGCTTGACCTAAAAAGTGGTTTTCATTAGATTCCACTAAAAAAATCCGATATTGAAAAAACAGCTTTCAGTATAAATAATGGAAAATATGAGTTTACGCGTTTACCATTCGGCCTTAAAAATGCGCCGTCTATTTTTCAACGCGCTCTTGATGATATCCTACGGGAATATATAGGAAGATGTTGCTATGTTTATATAGATGACATCATTATTTTTAGTAAATCAGAAGATGAACACTTTGAACAAATAAAAAATATTTTTAAAACTTTAGAAGAAGCCAACGTGAAGGTTCAGTTGGACAAATGCAACTTCTTCAAGAAAGAAGTAGAATTTTTAGGATTTATAATTACACGCTTAGGTATAAAAACCAATCCGGAGAAGGTAAAAGCAATAGAAAACTTCCCACAACCTCAGAATCTTAACGAACTTCGTAGTTTCCTTGGCATGTCAGGATATTATAGGAGATTTATTAGGGACTACTCTAAGCTCGCTAAACCCCTGACATCCCTTTTAAGGGGGGAAGGAGGACGAACGTCCAAAAACAAATCCGCGAAGCTAAAGATCTGCTTAGACGAGGAGGCCAGAGAATCCTTCAGGAAAATAAAGAACTCACTTACTTCCGAAGACATTATCCTCGCATACCCAGATTATAATAAAGACTTCGAGTTAGTAACAGATGCTTCCAATTTTGCACTTGGGGCAGTGTTGTCGCAAAATGGGAGACCAATATCTTTTATTTCTAGAACATTAAATAAGGCGGAGGAACATTATGCCGCCAACGAAAAAATGTTAGCCATAATATGGGCTCTAAATTCATTAAGAAACTACTTATATGGATCAGCTAAGGTCAAAATATTCACAGACCACCAGCCATTAACTTATGCGCTGAGCAATAAAAATATTAATAGCAAGATGAAAAGGTGGAAATCCATACTTGAAGAATATAATTACGAACTGTTTTATAAACCAGGTAAGACAAATGTCGTAGCTGATGCCTTGTCTAGAATAGCAGAAACACAATTGAATACATTATCAGTAGCCACGAATTCGGATGAAAGCTCATCCCACGATTTAATATATAGCGTAGAGACGCCTATCAATGCATTTAAAAACCAGATATTTCTAACCAGAGATGCGGCGTCATCATACCAATTCAAAATAATTTTTCCAACTTATCACCGACACATTATAACCGAACAGGACTACTGTGAGCAAAAGCTGATTTCTTTATTAAAGAGGTACTTAAACCCATCAGTGATAAATTGTATAAAAACGGAAGAAAGTATCATGGGAAAAATACAGGAACTTTACCCACTAAATTTTGAAAAATATAAAATTAGATTTACTCAGGTCCAAGTGGATGATATAACTAATGAAGAGGAACAAGAAAGTATCATAATAAGAACTCACAATAGAGCGCACAGGAATTGTAAAGAAAATCGAGCTCAAATTCTCGAAAGATACTATTTCCCTTCCATGATAAGAAAAATAAAATGTATAATAAAAAATGCATAATATGCAAAGAAAACAAGTATGATCGTCACCCGACAAGGCCACAAATTCAAGCCACACCCATACCACAATTTCCGGGACAAATAGTTCACCTAGATATATTTTTGGTTGGAAAGGATTTAATACTTACAGCCATTGATAAATTTTCCAAATATGCCATGGCAAGACAGACAATGGACAGGTAGAGCGATTCCATTCTACTTTACAGGAAATCATGCGTTGTATCCAAAATGAACAAACACACCGATCGGTCCACGAATTATTAGACAAGTCAGTAAAAGAATACAATTTTTCAGTACATACGGTCACAGGGAAAAGACCCATGGAAATATTTTTTGGAAGACGAGTGAGTAGCGACCCGAAAATGTTAGAAAAAGATAGAGAGGAAACAATAAAAAAACTTTCGGAAAAACAGATTTACGACCTTGCTTACCTTAATAAGAGCAGATCTCTGCCCAGGGAATATGCAGAATTTTTAATTTTTAATTTTTAATTTATAATTTTTAATTTTTCATTTTTAATTTTTAATTTTTAATTTTTAATTTTTAATTTTTAATTTTTAATTTTTAATTTTTAATTTTTAATTTTTAATTTTTAATTTTTAATTTTTAATTTTTATTTTTTAAATTTTAATTTTTAATTTTTAATTTTTAATTTTTAATTTTTAATTTTTAATTTTTAATTTTTAATTTTTAATTTTTAATTTTTAATTTTTAATTTTTAATTTTTAATTTTTAATTTTTAATTTTTAATTTTTAATTTTTAATTTTTAATTTTTAATTTTTAATTTTTAATTTTTAATTTTTAATTTTTAATTTTTAATTTTTAATTTTTAATTTTTAATTTTTAATTTTTAATTTTTAATTTTTAATTTTTAATTTTTAAATTTTAATTTTTAATTTTTAAATTTTAATTTTAATTTTTAATTTTTAATTTTCAAAATAAATAGAAGAATAGGTAACAAATTATCAGCTAGATACAGGAAGGAAATAGTAGCACAAAATTATAATACAACAATTAGAACCATGTCAGGAAGAGTTGTGCATAAGAATAATATCAAACAATCTTAAGAAAATATATTTACCTTTGTTATAAGTTAATACCTTTTTTTTCAGAGCGAAATATGAAAATCCCCACTATAATTCTAATATGGGCACTGGTAACGAACGCCCAAAAATTCGACATACAGGATCTGACTAACAACAATGGATACATACCCATCAAGATTGGTGAACAGAAAACAATAAGCCACTTTGACAAAGTCTTGCACTTTATAAATTTAACTTTATACGAAGAAACAGTGTTTATGATTTCAGACAATATGAATACATTAAGAGCTACTATATTTGAGGACAAACAACTTTTGGATACGATAAATAAGAAGTTCAATTTATTGAACAAGCATATCGCATCAATAATGACATATCACTTTTGCGTGACCACATTGACGACGTTGGACAAATTATATTTTCTAGCAAATTGGGCATAATACCCATCGACATTCTAACACAAAAAGAACTTGATCTGATAAACGACTTTGACAGTTATAGCAATATGAAAATTGCGGTACTATTCCAAACAACAATATAATCCTAACCCTATTTATACCCCAATTTTCCCTTAATATCCTATCCAAAATAAAGTTGGAACCCCTACCAAATGCTTCAAATAAATCAATAGTTTTAAGCCAATATGAAATATTTGTAGATAATTCAAACATAATCTATGATATTAACATAAAAGACAATTTAGAGAAAAACCTAGTTATTTTAGAAAATAAATGTATTACAAATATTTTACAATTTGAAGAAGCAAAATGTGAATTAGAAATTTCAGAAAGACCTTCTGTCGAAGAAACTGTACAAGGAATTATTGTATTTAAAAATTTTTATGAAGACATAAATCATGATTGTAATGAATTAAAAATAAGACAGAAAGGAACATTCCTTATAAAATTTGAAAATTGTAAATTTAATATACTTAATAAAACTTACACCAATGTTAATGTAAAAGTATATGACACATTTGTATTACCCAACCTAATCACAAAAATTAAAGAAAATAATAATACAAAATTAGATTTAAAACTTGAAAATTTATATTTGAAACAATTACAGCATGAGAATAATATTAAACTATTAATAGACAAGAATAAAAATATACATGTAATAAGTCTAATTACAGATGCATCAATTATACTTTTTATCATTTTTGTAACACTTGTTCTTATTTATACCATTAAGCATAAGCAGAAATTTTTCATATCAACTGAACAACCGGTAACTACAAATTATGATCCAAGTGTAAAAAATGGGCCATTTCTTCAAATTACAACACCGCAACTCAATACTCCCCACTACCCATGAAAACGATTGAGGACAATCGATTTAAGAGGGGAAGAGTTAACAACATATAAGTTAACGAACTCAAAAATGTAAAATTTCAACCCAAGTAAAAAGCTGGATCAGCGTCTGCAATTTAATGCATTTCTTTATTTCTTTTTTATTAATATTTGCAACATAATCGATAAACAATAATAACAATAATTAGGTCAATAAATATAAAATAAGTAAAGATCGGCGTTTGCAGTTTTACTGTTCATTTTAAATAGTTGCAATGTAATCAATTATAAATATCACGCCACTTATTAATTAGTAGAATATAAATTAAGAATATTGTAATTTTTAGTTGAGTTGTAAATTTGATTTTGAACAATAAAGAATGCTTCAGACCTTTTAGTGTCTGAAGCTATTTTTAAAAAATTAAAATAAGTTGTGAAAACTTAACTTGTATATTACTTTGTGAAGTCGAATTAATGATCTTAATTTTATTAAGGCCACGAGGTCAACTCCGTCATCATATCTCTTTATACCATACACATAACTTAGTATCGCATTGTAAGCTACTAATAATCTCCTTTTACTTTCTGAATCACAAAAAGCAAATATCTCACAACCATATAGTAAATTCGGCATAATGAAAGTTTTCGCGAGAAGCACACGAATGTTTAAAGGTGTAAGATTTTGTATAGGGTACAATGTTCTTAGCATTACAAATATTTGTCCAGATGCAGAATTAATCTGAGCGATTTATTAAAAATGATTCCCAGATTCCTAGCAGATTCCACAATTTCAATATTTTGATTACCTAATGATACTGGAATATCTATAGGGATGGTTTGATTTCTTTGAGTTATAACTAAACATTTTGATTTTTTTTGGATTTAAGTAAAGTCCATTTGAAGATGCCCATTCAAATATTATATTGAGATCCTCATTAAGCTTTTCAGTGCATTCACGAATTAATCCTTTTTTCATATATGGCCGCAATGAAGAAATATTTGGCCAGTTAAAAGCCAAAAAAGCACGATTTAATGCATGTAGCCACCCTACACAACCATTACCTTTGCAATGGAGGTTAGGGCGAGCTATTTAATTAGCAAAAACTAAATTAAACGAGAAGTTATGTCATATAACCGGAAACGCATGCATATAGGAAATGCATGCATATTTTCCAATATTTTGTTTACATTTATCATCAATACTCAAACCGAGGTGGAGGGTATCAAAGATTCGGCACAGCCGAATTTAACACTCTTACTTGTTTTCAATGAAATTGTTTTGAAACTTATATACTTTTCATAGCGCGGAATAAAAAAAGGTTGGTATGTAGTGGTTGTGAGCACGGTTTCATTTGTGACATGAGTTCCATTTTATTGGAATTATAAATAGTACCGATCCCCTAGCAACAGTACTAGAAGACTACCCTGGCAAAAGTGTACATTAACCATGTGGAACTTTTTACCAATTAATAAGATTAATACGTGTTTTCGGGGATAAGCCGAAACTATAACCGTAAGCGTTAATATTAAAAACTAATAATGTTGATTTCTCCAAATAGTTTAGCTGATTATTCATTTATTAAGAATTGTTTATAAATTTTCAGACGTCCCAAGAAACACGTAAAATTCAATTATATTTTTTTTTAAATTAAATCAAAAATTTTCAATACAAATCGATTTTAAACTCTCCATAGGGGTATATATCAAAGTGTATATATGCAGAGGGTATATATCAGTTTTTCATTCCGTTAATAACGCATCGAAATAAATTCCTGAGCCTATAAACCATATATTTGCTTGATACTTATAACAAGAGAAGTTGTTTTTTAAAAAATACATTTTTTTGAAATACCATCTTCAAAAAGTATCTTTCTTAAAGTATCCTATTTTAAAATACCTTTTTAAAAAAATAAATTTTTTTAAGTACCTTTCCTTAAAAAGTATAATTGTTAAAAAAAAAACTACCCGTTTTTTTAAAAAAAAAATTTCTTAAAAAATAACCAATAAAAAAACATCTTTTCTTAAACAAGTACATTTTCTTAACAACCTCTTGCTTCAATAGGCTGTTGTTCTATATGGAAGCATAATAAGTAGATGAAGGGTGCCGGGCGTCAACATATCTTATGACTAGAAAAAAGTCATCATTCATGACTGAATCTACATGATTGGCCCTACAAAATTTTGAGAGGGAATCTACTTGGTTCAAAATGAACCTAGTTGTGAACCTAGGAACATTGATTGTCATCTCCAAGTTTGATAAGAAATTATCAAAAATATATAAACAAAGAAAAAACAAAAAATTAATTTGTGCAATAAAATAAATGGAAACATTTAACAAGTAAAAAGTATATATGTATTTACATATATATATATTCAAATAAAAATGCAAAAAATTAAAGAGTGAAACGTAAAGTGCACAAGGATGTCTTCAAATATTTGCACAAAAAAACTTTTTACTTTTTTTAAAAAAGCACTTTCTCTTAAAAAAGCACTTTCTCTTCACAAAAACGACATTACGAAAAGTGTTGTTATTTAATTTTCGTTTTTTTTAAATTTTCTAAAAAAAAATCAATGTGAGTCCGATCATAGGTGAGATGTGTAAACATCTACATCTTTTCCAATTGTATTTTAGAAAGTATCAAATGTATTTCAGAAAACATCAAATGTATTTCAGAAAGTATCAAATATATTTCAGAAAACATCAAATTTATTTCAGAAATTATCAAATGTATTTCAGATAATATCAATTGAATTTCAGAAAATATCTATTGAAATTCAGAATTAAAAAGTAGTTTACCCTACAATACCGAATAGTTATTATTGTTTCTATTAATGATTTGGAGTCGCAAAAAATGTTTAGAATTATTTGGACTTATTTGTTATGCACTGGAAAATAAACTATCAAGGGCGGAATTTTAATCGAAAGAAGATGAGGACTTAATTTGTCACTCAGCTACATTATAAACACAATGATAGAATTTTGACCGATTCTGAAGTCATCATTTTGAAAAAAACGCGTTTATAACGTCACCTAAAAAGCAAAAGGCCGTAACTAACAAAAAGTTCAAAATTGACTTTTTGTATTGTAGTTACGGCCTTTTACTTAAAAACTACTATTTTGCCATAAATTTGTTTTCATAAATAACAAGTAAGAAAATTATAGTCGGTCTAGACCGACTATACGATACCCTATACCATGCGTTTAGAAACCCTATCTCTTAGGCCCAACTAACTGGACATAGAAAATAAGCAAAAACCAAATTTGAGTGGGAATTTTATTAATTTTTTTCGCTGCAGATATGAAAAAGTTCATATCGGATGCTATATCTATATGGGGACTAGGTCCAAAAATGGACCGATCCTGATCATGTTTGGTAAAGTCTCTTGCATTTTGCAAAAATATATACAAACAAAATTTGAGAAGAATCAGTGCAATATTTTTGTTTTTTAATAGATTTAAGTGAAAATCGGGAAGCAGCTCTATATGGGGCCACAGGGATAATTTTTGGACTACTCATTAATGGATGTAATGAACGCATATAAACCCAATTTGAGTAAGATCCATATGACAATTTGGATATTATGACAATTTATGTCGATTTCATAGGGGTAATTTGTATGGGGGCTAGGTCTGAACATGGACCGATTCTCACCAATTTCAATAGCGTTCATCCCATGGCTGATAAAAGCTTATATACCCAATTTCATCAAAATATATTGATATTTGCGACCTGCAGTTTGATTACAAGCTTTACATGGACACACAGACGGACGGACGGACGGACGGACGGACATTGTTAAATCAACTCAGAAAGTGATTCTGATTCGATCGGTATAATTAAAGATGGGTCTAGGTCAAATATTTTTGGTTGTTACAAACAGCAGCACAAAGTCATTATACCCAAACCACATAGTGGTATAGGGTATAAAAAATCCATCTTTATTTTTCAGCTTGATTCTAAAATTTGGGTATTAAGTTTAAACTAGTTTTTGTTTTATGATGTTTTTTGCTTCTCCTGTAAAACAATAAAAATATTAGTTACGACCTTTTGCATTTAAGCTGACGATATGTAGTTTTCAAGAAATATTACAAACCCAGTGTAATACTTAAAAGAATATGACTATTTTTCTGAGACTCAATTGATATTTTCTGAAATTCAATTCATATTTTCTGAAGTAAATTTAATAATTTCTGAAATACATTTGATGTTTTCTGAAATATGTACATTTAAAATTTTCTGAAATACATTTGATAATTTCAGAAATACATTTTATGTTTTCTGAAATACATTTGTTCTTTTCTGAAATAGATTAGATAATTGCTGAAACACATTTGATGTTTTCTGAAATATATTTAAAATTTTCTGAAATACATTTGATGGTTTCTGAAATACATTTGATAATTTCTGAAATACATTTGATGATTTCTGAAATACATTTGATAATTGCTGAAAAACATTTGATAATTTCGCAAATATATTTGATATTTTTTGAAATACATTTGATAATTTCTGAAACTCAATTGATATTTTCTGAAATTCAATTGATATTTTCTGAAAAACAAATGATACTTTCTGAAAATCAATTGATGCTTTCTGAAATGCAATTGATTATTACTGAAAATCAATTGATGTTTTCTGAATTTCAATTGATACTTTCTGAAAATCAATTGATGTTTTCTGAAACACAATTGATACTTTCTGAAATTCAATTGATGTTTTCTAAAATTCAATTGATACTTGCTGAAAATCAACTGATGTTTTCTAAAATACAATTGATACTTTCTGAAATACAATTGATATTTTCTGAAAATCAATTAATGTTTTCTGAAACACTATTGATACTTTCTGAAATTCAATTAATGTTTTCTGAAATGCAATTGGAAAATGTGTAGTAATTAAAAAACACCTAAGTTTATTTTTGACTTCTTCAAAGTTTTCCTAGTATTTAGCTTTTTAAACTCACAGCACACCTAGCGGTTCTGCTTACTAAAAAAGTTCTGTCAATAGCAAATATATATTTGAATATTTAAAATTAACGAAAAAGATTTGTGATTTTGATAAACAGACAGCGAACTCGGCGGTTCTGCTTACTAAATACACCAATACACTTACATATACCTCACACCGATATCCCCTTACGCTGTTTTCGTGATTGTATTGTGAAATTGGATTTTACCCCCCCCCCCCCTGAGCGCATAGATGTTTACACATCAAAAACGGCTGTCTAGGTCTCATTTTAAATGCAAACTAATGTTTACAATTTTCTCCCGACATTTCGAGGCTTGGTTGGTCTTTTCGTTAGGGGATGTTTTTTATTTATTTATTTCGAATTCCCATACAACAAGACATAAAATCGTATAATTAAAGTACAGGATTAGTACTAGGTACATAGAAGTAAGCAAATTTAACATTGTGTATAATAACAATTAAAAATAATAAAAATATAATAACAAAATACAATAATAATAAAAAAGTTTAATACAAAAATTAGTTATTTAAAAACGATTTAAAATAGAAAACCAAATAATTATAGAAATTAAAGAGGGCCATTTTAAATTGCATTACGTTGCTTATGAACTGAATGTTTGAAGGTAGCAAGTTCCAAAGACGAATTGAATTAATAAAAAACTGCCATTCAGATGTTTGTGTTCGATGTCTAATTGGTATTAAATCATTTGTTCTGCGAGATCGAGTGAACGATATTCTATTAAAAAGATAAGAAAGTTCACGGGTATATATAATTTTATGTAAAAAGTCAAGGTACGCATTTTTAGTAAATCATTGAAACTAACTCCATAAATTTTTTTTGAAACTGATGTAATATGATCATACTTCTTCAGGCCGTAAACATACCTTAGTATGGCGTTATAAGCTTTCTCCAATTTACATCCGTACAACAAAGTTGGCATTATATATGTTTTTGTAAGTAATAACCGAATCTTAACCGGTGTAAAGTATTATGTTTTCCACAGAATTCGTAGCATAGCATATGTTTTTCCAGCAGCTGTGATTATGTGATCATTCCATGTTTTCCACAGAATTCGTAGCATAGCATATGTTTTTCCAGCAGCTGTGATTATGTGATCATTCCATGTAAGATTATTATTAAAAATTATACCAAGATTCGTTGTTGTTCTTACAATCTCAATTGCTTGATTGTTTAGTATAACTTCTGGTTCAAAAGTTGATTTCTTGGATTTTGGATTTATCACCAGACACTTAGATTTGCTGGGATTCAAGCAAAGGCCATTGGATGAAGCCCACATAAAAACACGGAGTAAATCCTCATTTAGTTTACTTAAGCAATCATCAGTATTTTTGTTGTTATTACATATGTATAATTGAACATCATCAGCATAGATATGAACACTGCTGTATATTAGTTGCTCTGGTAAATCGTTGACGTATATTGTAAAAAGTAGAGGACCAAGGATTGATCCTTGAGGAACACCTTTCGATATTGGCAGTGGTCGTGATATTTTTTAATTAACAAAGACTGACTGTTTACGATCCAATAAGTAGGACGTGATTAATCGAGTGGACGACAAAGAAAATTTAAACAAAATTTGCAGTTACATACAAAGAATTCCGTGATCAACCATGTCGAATGCCTTAGAGTGCTCTAATAAAACAAGAAATGGTATGAAACCAGCATCAATATTACTCCGTATTTCCTCCGTGACATCAATAAGCGCAGTTACGCAACTATGCTTAGGCCGAAAACCTGACTGTCTGCTTGTAAGTAAGCCATTTCTTTTTATGTAATCGTACGTTTACTTATGTAGTAGCTTCTCAAATACTTTTGATAGAAATGGTAATATAGAAATAGGTCTGTACTCATTACTAGATTTTGGTGTAGGTATTATTTAGCATACTTCCAATTAGCAGGAAAAATACTTTTAAATATGATATGAATATGAATGTGATATATGGTAACAACACAGGAAGAATAGCTTTTAAAAACTTTGGGTGAATATTATCAAATCCAACAGCATTTGACTAACAGCTAGCCTGCTCCTTGATACATCATCTTTTGTTACACAATTAAAACTAAATAGATGACTCTGCTCAGTGATAGGTTGATTAAAAAAATTACTATTCAAAGGTACTGTTGGCAGTCGTGTGAAAGTTTCAGTAAGTAATTCTACATCTATTTCCGTTGTATCTATTATCCTTGGCTTTCCAATACTAATGTCACGTTTATTTTTCCATGTTCTTTTGGAACCAATTGCAGAGTTGAAGACAGATGAATAGTATGTTGATTTAGCACTCTTAATAGCTCGGTTTACTTCTCTGCGTGCGTTACAATATTCTTCATGTAGCGGATCAGTTTTGAAACGTTTCCAGCGACTAAAAGCTCTATCTCTGTAAGCAATTGCAGATTTAATATTACCATTAAACCATGGTTTTACTTTAAAACTAGTTTTTACAGCTTTCAACGGAACCGACATATTGAAAATTTGTTCAATTTTTTTTTCTAAGAAGTTAAGTTGACTTTCAGCAGATAGCATATAGTAAATTGAATTCCAATCAATATTTGCTAAATCAAAAGCTATGACAATATTATCCATATGTTTAAAGTCATAATATGTGGCATCATTCATAATAAGTTGGATCTGGAAATCAAAGGTAAGAAAAATTAAGTCGTGCTTTGAAAAACAGGACGCTGAAATCTGATCATAAAGTAAAACTTTTCCTTTATCGCCAACAAATATTATATCCAATAGCGTGTTTGCTGTAGTTGAGAAATAGGTTGGAACTGTTGTATTGTTGGATAAAGTCCAACTGTTTCCATATTATTTACTATATTTTCCACTAGAAGATTTGAGTTGCAATCGCCACATATAACTATATCTTCAAATTTTACTGTTGCATTCTCCAAAGTTTCGAAAAAATTTGTGATGAGGTCTGTATACACAACCCACAAGAATTTTGTTTCCATTTGCTGAAATTTCTACAAAGAGATTTTCAATCTTTTCCATTGGCTTGGATTTACAATATAATTTACGATTTATTCCATTTCTAATATAAATAGCAACACCACCTGCATGAGTTACCCTATCACAGCGATATAATTTATAGTCTTGCAAATTAAAAATGGTATCAGGAATAAGCAGGTCAAGCCACGTCTCAGATACACATACAACGTCAACTCCTGAATTTTCAAATATAAAGAAAAACTCGCCCATCTTATTGTTTAGACTTTGCGCATTTATGTGACAAATATTTAAACCAGTTTTCTGCTTACAAAATACTCGAACCATATCAGAAGTAACATCTCTGGAACTATCTGTAAATCAAAATGTTTTTACAAATAAATACATTTATTCTCTTAACTTACTAGTTTTGCGTCCTTTATTCCTAATTGTTTGTCGTTATGTTTAATTATTACATTTACAATTTAATATGTAAAAATTAAGACTTGCCCGTCTATTTACAGCGCTATCTTTGTCTTCTTTAGTGTTCATCGTTGTGGTAAGTTTTTTCTGTATATGTAAGTTTTCTAAAGTAAAGCGTTTGTTGGTATTGTTTTCTATGTATTTTTTTGTTGTTACTATAATCAAGTTTGGCGCTAGCTCCAGACAGTCATACTGCCAGGTTATACGGCATATGGATCCATACACAGCCAATGCCTTCGCAAGTGAGGTTAGGGAGAGCCATTTGTTTTTAATCCTTAAAATTTAGGTTGGCGCTAGCTCCAGCTAGTCATAATACCAGGTTATACGACATATGGATCCCTACACAACCTATGCCTTCGCAAGTGAGGTTAGGGAGAGCCATTTGATTTCAATCAATTTCAAAGCGATCGGTTACGTAACATAACCAGAAAGCATGCATTTCGGTACATAACCCAAATGCATGCTGATCAGCAACTGCTCAGATCAACAAAAAACCACCGAAACGTATTATCCCACAACCGGAAATAAAAGAAACGACGAAAACGACATTTATTTGATAAACATGAATTACCGAAGAAAGCATGAACTTAGGTACATAACTCAACTTTATGCCAAGCAGCAACCATGAGGCTCACAAAATAAAAACCGGAAACGTTTTTCCCTTTACGCGGCGGATTGACGTGACGAAAACTATGTTTATTCGGTGAAGACCAAACTACTAATGGTTTTCTATGTATAATATATTAATTTTGTCAAAATCAGCTGAGTGATTGTGTTCTAGTATATGTTGTGTTAATGCTGTGCTTATTCGTTGGTTTCTTATGTCTGCTTTATGTTCTGTCGTTCTCTTTTCAAACGACCTCTTTGTTGTTCATATGTATGTACACTTATTTACAGTGTTCGTTCGCGTTTCCTTTACATGTTATTCCTAACTAACATTGCTTTGTTTTAATGTGTCTATTCTTGTTTTTGTTGTTGTGAATAGAGTGTATAGTGTGTGGTTAGTCTTGTGTGCAAATTTTATGTTATTGTTGTTAAATATTGGTGTCATTACTTTTTCTTCTGTCAGTGATGGTATATATGGTACACTTATGTACGTTACAGGTTGTTTGTCTGTGGAGTTATTTGTGTCTTTTGTGATATTTTTTTGTGTATTAAGTTTTTAATTAACTTTCTGGGGGAGCTATTTATGGTGTTATGGTGTTAATAAGATTATATGCTGTGTATTTTTTGGTAGTATGGTTGGGTTGAATTGTAGTTAATTATTCTTCCAGAAGATGTGGGTTTCATGTACCAATCTGTTATCAATCTGTCTTGTTTTCTATGTATTTTAGTATCCAAAAAATCCGGAACAAATTTAAATTATCCATTCATAAGGAACATTTCTCAACAATACACATTATAGCTGGACTAGAACAAGGAGTACAAACCATTACCGAAGACAAAGAAAAGGACATGGCGAGAAACAGAATAGCAGACACGATCACCAATTACATACGCAGAATGAAAAATACAGCCTTGGATAAGTATTTATTAGCAATCTATCACGACACAGAAACATTCTTGAAGAAACACAGAAACAAAATAGTGATAACAACAGCAGACAAAGGTAACAAGACGGTAGTTATGTACAAAGACGAATATAACACTAAAATGCAGAGATTACTGGAAGACAAAAACACTTATAAAACATCGAGAACAGATTCTACAAATAAACTGCAAAACTTATATAATAAAATCATAGCTGATCTATACAAAAACAAGTAAGAGTGTTAAATTCGGCTGTGCCGAATCTTTGATACCCTCCACCTCGGTTTGAGTCTTGATAATAAATGTAAATGAAAAAGTAAACAATTTGTTAAACTTAATACCAAATTATTTCAGCAAATTCTTTGGGTTGGTTTTCTTCTTTTCTATTATTTCGGATATATTTCGGTGTTTGCTTTTTGGTCATCGTGGTTGCTGATCGGCATGCATTTTGGTTATATACCTATATGCATGCGTTTCCGGTTATATGACATAACTTCTCGTTTAATTTAGTTTTTGCTAATTAAATAGCTCGCACTAACCTCCATTGCAAAGGTAATGGTTGTGTAGAGTGGCTATATGCATTAAATCGTGCTAATTGGAGATGGCTGTATAGTTTCTTTTAACTGGCCAAATATTTCTTCATTGTGGCCATATAGGTCGGATGGAGTAACAAAATAATAACCAAAAAAAAAAGCTCTCTCAACTTTTTTTTAAAATATTGCCATATTTTGAAAACATAGAGAATAAATTTATAATAATAAATAATCAAATTAGGGATGAAAAACGCAAAAAACGAAAAGTCCCAAACATTTTAAATAAAATAATTTAATGTTATCTTTATTTTCTGAAAAACTTCAAATTTTCATCCAAAAAAAATTGTGAAAATTTATATATAAAAAATAACATTCTCATAAAATTACGTTTACTTATGTAACAATTTTTATGTTAGCAATTCTTAAATATCATTTGAGGTTTTCTTAAATTCATTGAATTTAAATTAATATCGACAAATCTGTTTTTCTATTTATTTAAATTGTAAAGGAGTGGCATCTCTGTCAAAATAAGCGAAAAACACAAAGAATAGAAAAAAACAAATTACTTCGTGTTTGACAGGATGATTTTATGTTTATGTTTAATATCTTTATTTTTTTTTACTAATATTTCTGTTTATTTATTTGAAAATGAAATAATGAATTGAATATTTAATTTTTTTATTTATATAAAAAAGTTTTTTAATTAAAGCAAAATATTTTCACTATTTCATGATTTTTATTTATGTATGACGACATTTCAACCTAAAAATTTAAGTTTTTATCGATTGGATAAACAACACAAAAATG
The DNA here is from genome assembly GCA_963682025.1 of Cordilura impudica. Classification (NCBI taxonomy): domain Eukaryota; kingdom Metazoa; phylum Arthropoda; class Insecta; order Diptera; family Scathophagidae; genus Cordilura; species Cordilura impudica. The sequence goes on along the minus strand of OY821517.1, from coordinate 203,782,629 downwards.
GTTGTCGTTTAGATAACAACAACAGCTGACTTTAACAATAGCGAATATCGTTTCAAAATTTTACTGATAATTTTGCAATTTTCTTTTTTTTTACAATTCGACTATCGTTAAACGAAGTTACTGAATCGCGGTACTGAAAAGTTATTAATATCTCCTGAATGGCAATATTTTTTTTAAATGTAAACATTTTTAAATGTAAAGATATTTCTAAATTTAAAATTATTATTTCCGACGTTTTGATATGATTTTCTGAAACTCAATTAATATTTTCTAATTTATAATTGGAAATTTTATTTTCAGTTTTTATTATAATTGATATTTTTTTAAATTTGAATGGAAAATTTAAAAAGTGAAATTTTGTATTTATGTGAATAATAATGCTTTATTAATTATAAACAATTTTTAAAAATTAGATGTAATCGCAATCAGATATTTTATAGGTAAAGCAGAATAATAATTCTATATAACTATGTAGAACTGTTTTGTAAGCAAAAAACTCATTGACGAACTCGGTAACTCTATTTTGTAAAGACAACAAAAAGTTAACCCCCCAATCTCACATCACACTGAAATTCTAAAATCGTTGTGTACGTATTATCAACGAAAAATTGTTCGAATTAGTCGAATCCATCGCCATTATATTTTATGCTCAAACATCTGACTGCAATCTCATTTTTAAAATGTTGTCGAAGCGTAAACTTGAAAAAATTTGTATACTTCTCTCTCTTATTTTATTTTAAGTAGAGTTACTAAGTTTATTATACAGGCACATGTTTGAGGGAAAATGTTTACATTTATTATTATTAGTATTATTTTAATAATAGTTAATAATATTTATGCTCTATAATTAACAAACGTTTTTGTATGCGCATTTCAAAAAATAAATCATTATAATAGATTTAACAAGTTAAAACTTTAATTACAATTTCACAGGATCCAGTAAATTTGCATTAAATTTATAACAGGGTAACATTAATCATCGTTAGTGTCTGCCACTATTCGCACGAAAAATTTGGTGCCATTAGTGTGACCACTGCGGAAAATGTGTGTATTAGTAAAAAAAAATGTGAGTGTATTGAGTTTTTCGAACTTGCAGTGTGATGTGAGATTGGTGGGTAATATGCCAAACTTATGTTCATATTTGTAAAAGAATAATGAAAAAACGTATGAAATAAAAGACCAACCCGTGTATACTCTTAACATTGTTCTGTATGATATCTAGTTGAAAATATTAACATTCATGTTAAAATAGAAATAACTATTGCAAAGCTAATTAGAACAAACAAAAATTATGGCGGCATCTACTGTGGCATAGTCACGCTGAGCAAAATGAAGTGACACTCTGTTAATACAAAAGAAATGTATTTTCCCCACAACAAAATACTGCAGAATTTTATGTAAATAAAATAACCGATTTATTTCTAACATGCAGTAACTATCAATATACATACATACATATATATAATATATGTACATTATTTGTATTATTTAATATGTGTATGTATGTATATTTAAATATTACACACAAAAAATACAACATCAAACGTTATTTTTGTGTTTTTCTCTTTAAATAAATTAATACATAATTTTTTTTGCTAAATTTACATTTGGGCAATTCACAACAGGTGTTGTATATTGTATGTTGTATTGAAATACACAATACAATCATTTGTTGTGAACACTCAGTTGTATTTTCATATTGTAAAACGCTTTCTTTAGTAATTTTCGATCCAACGAGGAAAGATCGCTTCGTCGCTTCTGCTATTTTGTATAAGAGAAAACACTTGTCAGTGTTTGCTTTTTGGTCGTGAGATATACCCTGGAGTTTTAGTTACGTACCTCTTGCATTTTAATTTATAATGAAAAAAAAAAAAAAAATGTTAAATGTTTTGGTTGGTACTGAAAGAGAAAATACATACTAAAAATATAAACATTAATTTTTATATAAATAAACTTATCGATGTATTTGCGTTATTTGCATTATTTGCCATATTTTATTTTATAATTATTTATGCTGATAATATTCTATGTATTTGTTTTTTCTTTTTCATAAAAACTGGCATTCACTTGGAACTGATATGTTATGATACAATATACAACATTTACAAAACATAGCAAATGAAGTTGGATCGTGTATCAGATTTTTCAGTGAAAATTACCAACAACAATTTTATACTATTGTAAAGTGATACACGATACAAGAGATACAACGATACATTACCCATTGTGAATTGCCCAATTGTTTTTTTTATTAACAACTAGGTATTTTAGCATTATTTGCTTTAGATGTTGGTGAATTTTTACTCCCTTTGTATTAACTCGTAGTGTCTGCTTGTCGAAAAAATTTTGGATCGATTTTAACCACTTTCCCGTGACCCAATCGATCTGAAATTTTGCAGGCAGGCTTGTGGCAATGACAGAAATGATCTAACATATATTTTTAGTGATGCCAAAACAATGGAAACTTTTAAATTTTTCTACCAGAGTTGATAAAAAAATGTACAAAGGGTTTGTTTTTGTTATATTATTACCATAACGTCCACAAAAACAACAAGTCCAGCTATGAAAACAATGCAACATTTAGAATAACAACAAGAAAAATATAGAAATATCATGTTTTTCATTTTTTTTTTTTTACTTTTTCAGAGACTTCCCTGGACCTGTTCCACCGATTTTAATGATTTTTGAAGTAGAAATCTTTCCATGAATTTGGTGAATCATTCTCACTAAAAATGATCACTGTAGCTGCACTATTGAGGGCGTGATCGTGACAAGAACAACATAGAAAATTATTTTTTTTTTCAAGACTTTTTTAGTTCTTCATTCAAATCTCGGGCCCTAATCGACCGATTTGGACGATTTTAAATAGCAAACTTCTCATGATTTTAGTGAATCATTTTTATGTCAACGAGTACCCTAGCTGCCGGATTGATGCCGTCATCGTGATTTCCACAGACGGACAGACGGACATCGCTATATCAACTCCGGTTGTTATAAGGATCACAAATATATAAATTTTATGGGGTCCAAAATTTTTTTTCTAATTATTACAAACGGAATGACAAACTGGAGTGGAGGGTATAACAACTCTACAACAGCAACAATGACAGTCATATGTTTTTCAAATAGGAAAAAACTGTTTATGTGTTAGTTTCGGTCATTCCCCAGTATGCATTGAAATATTATTTCTCCAATGTTGGAGAAAAGTTAAGTTCTTAAATTGATGTCAAATGTAATTCTCAACTTGGGTTGAACAATTTTTCTCCTTGTTTGCTTTCAACTTGACATCAAGTTGAGACTTAACATTTTTTCCAATCTTTGAGAAACATTTTTACTCTCAATTGGATATCCAACACTTTTCTCCACTTGAGACCAAACATTTTTTCAACTTGAATACGATTTGTGTTAAGTCTGAGATATTATTTAAATATGTCATAAATAATAAATTAAATTAAAAAATGCCAAAAAAGTACAAATAAATCATTGATATATTTTTAATTATTTCTGCTTTTTGTCGAATTTTTCAAAAAATGTACAACTAATTAATTCATTTATTTTTAATTCTAGATTTTAAAAAATGTACATAATATGTATATTTAATGTTAAATATGTACATAGTAATGTTAAATATATAATGAAATTAAATTGAAACATTAAAAAAAGTACATTGTTTTCATTTCTAAAATTAGTATAATATTTTTTAATATGGCAATTCCGTACCTTCCATTTGATACCGATTGGAAATATTTCTTTGCTATCAAGTTGAGAATCACAAATTTCTCAATTTGATAACTATGAAAATCGCCATATAAAAATGTGCCTTTTAAGTTGAGAAGACTATATTCGAACTATTGAGGGCATTTGAGAATTAACGCTGGAGATTTGAGAAATGTATTTGATCTCAAATGCACCTCAAGTTGATAGCAAACAAAAATGTTTATTGGGACATTTATTGTAGGGTCGTTTGCACACACACAAAAAATAGAAAATAAATTGTCAATAAGCAAAGCAAGTGGCTTCGAAATTCGATGATGCCAGTTAATCATTTTTTGTTCACGCGGAATTTATAATTGGAGGAATTTTTTTCTCGAGAAATGTATTTTCCGTGAGAAAGAAATTCCTTGAGAATATTCATAATTGGGATGAATAACTTTTAATTGGAACTTTTTAGTCAGAATAAATCATAATTCTAGTTAGATATTGGTTAATATTTAATTAGAAAAAATATTGTGGTGGCATCTACGCAATTATTGAGGCAGTCACGGAAAAATTAAATGCAAGTCTGTTTTTTTTTTAATATAACAAAAATGGATTTTCCCTTTAACAAAATATGGCAGAATTCTTTATAAATGAAATGCAAAATGGAAAATCAATTTTGTGCTAATTCTTAACAAAATTAATAATATATATATATGTATTATTATATTTATTAATATTTGTAATTTTATTTGACATAATTTCACACACAGTTTTACAGATCAACTGTTTTAATTAGAAAAAATATTGTGGTGGCATCTACACAATTATTGAGGCAGTCACGGAAAAATTAAATGCAAGTCTGTTTTTTTTAATATAACAAAAATGGATTTTCCCTTTAACAAAATATGGCAGAATTCTTTATAAATGAAATGCAAAATGGAAAATCAATTTTGTGCTAATTCTTAACAAAATTAATAAAATATATATATATATGTATTATTATATTTATTAATATTTGTAATTTTATTTGACACAATTTCACACACAGTTTTACAGATCAACTGTTTTCAACTGATTTAGAAGTTTTCTGTTTTTGAAACAGTAGTGCCAATTTGTAACATTTTGTGATGTAATGAAAATCGCAGAATAATAAGTTAATACACAATAAAAAATATTAAATTTTTAAGTTTTATATACATATTGCAATAAAAAAAACTTTGGTAAATTTACATTGAAGATGGTCAGAAATGAATGAGAAAAATATATAGACATTTTAGAAAAGCACATTTAATGTTAAACTTTATGCACAAAATATATGGGTTTTTGTTGTTTCGAATTTAACTGTGGCTCTAAGTGAAAAGTTTTAGACCGATCGTATATTACATCTTGAGGATCCTCACCTAATATTTTCAAATATTTTAAATTCTTTTTAACTCATTTAACCTCATTACGAAAATAGTAAAACAGTAAATATGGAAAATCCACGCACCTCAAAAAATTGTTTTCTATGAAATAAATTAAAGACATTTCATATTATACAATTTTCTTTCAAAAATGTATCAATTATTGCAAATTTGAAATTTGACATATAGTATTTGTACATATATTTGTATAGATTTCGCAGTATGAAAAGAACTATTATTTCTTTATTTAGAATATATGTAAGTATTGATTTTGTTTCGTTAACTCTTTTGTATTAAAGCACCTCCAATATATGTATCCATTTTAGTTTGCAAATTCAGTATATTTATAATTTATTACTTACAGCAAAAAATAATAGAAACAATTTTATCAGTTATGCTTACGAAACTATATAAATAGACTTGAAGTTGGCTCCAAAAGCAGTAGCCTGTGTAAAGAACAAGTTAGCGACATGTAACTGTTACGTAACGTGTCAGCCTTTTTTTCACATGAAAAGTATTGGGACGTTCCGGTTACGTTCGGTAACTGTTTTAAATGATTTTCATGTAAAAAAAAAACAACTGACTCGTTACGGTTACGGTTAGAAAACATTGACCTTTTATATGTATTATAATGCTATGAATGCATTTTTTTTATTTTATTTTATTTATATATTCTTTTTTTTTTTTGTATTGTATATTATTTTTTTTTATTATTATTACTATTTCATTTAATTATTTTTTTCTTTAAATAAATTAATACATAAAAATTTGTTTTTTAAATTATTGGTGAACTTTTACTCCCTTTATTTACTGCCTTTATATTAACTGGTAGTGTCTGCTTGTCGACAAAATTTTGGATCGATTTTTAGCCCCTTTCCCGTGAGCCAATCGATCTGAAATTTTGCATGCAGGCTCGTGGCAATGACAGAAATGATCTAACAAATTTTTTTAGTGATGCCAAAACAATGGAAACTTTTAAAATTTTCTACCAGAGTTCACAAAAAAATGTACAAAGGGTTTGTTTTTATTATATTATTACCACAACGACCACAAAAACAACAAGTCCAGCTATGACAACAATGCAACATTTAGAATAACAACAGGAACAATATGGAAACATCATGTTTTTCATTTTTTTTTTTAATTTTTCATAGATTTACCTGGACCTGTTCCACCGATTTTAATGATTTTTGAAGTAGAAATCTTCCCATGAATTTGGTGAATCATTCTCACTAAAAATTATCACCCTAGCTGTCCTATTGAGGGCGTGATCGTGACAAGAACAACATAGAAAATTATATTTTTTCAAGACTTTTTTTAGTTCTTCATTCAAATCTCGGGCCCTAACCGACCGATTTGGACGATTTTAAATAGCAAACTTTTCAGGATGTTAATGAATCATTTTTTATGCCAACGAGCATCCTAGCTGCCCGATTGATGCCGTCATCGTGATTTCCACAGACGGACAGACGGACAGACGGACAGACGGACAGACGGACATCGCTATATCAACTCCGGTTGTTATAACGATCACAAAAATATATATTTTATGGGGTCCAAATTTTTTTTTCTAATTATTACAAACGGAATGACAAACTTATATATACCCTCTGCACACTGGAGTGGAGGGTATAATCAACAAATAGACATATACACACACCAAACAAAAACTCACATGCAATGCAGCAGTGACACCAAGTCTATACGGACTACCCAAACAAAATACACAAAATAGACATACCACTGAGACTAATAGCTTCATCGACAAAACTACCATGCTACGCACTTTCGAAACACATAGGCGACATATTAAAAAACCATAATTTCACCTGACTACAATATTAAAAATAGTAAACATTTAAAAACAAAATTAGATAACATAATATTTGAAAAAGACAACATACTAGTGTATCTCTTGATAAAGTATCACTCTTCACATAAAAATTATTTTCTCTGGATGTTGGGTACTTTATTTCATTTGTCTTCGGTACTACTCACCAATTATGGATATAAAAAATAACACTTTTCATTCATAACTATTAGGTAATGTTTATTGATAAATTAATTTTATCTTTATTATGGATTAATCTTATATTACTATTTTAAGTTCTGATTTTAGCTTTAAACTTATTATGGATTAACCTTATGTTGATACTTTAAGTTCTGATTTTATCCTTTATTCATTGGGTAATTATTTATCGATCAACTAATTTTATTTTTATTCAATTTACAGATTAATACCTTAAGGTTTTATTTTATTATAACCGATATTACATTTATGATTTTGTTCCGTGAACAAAATCTTTACCCGACTATGTGGGCTTGAGCTACGTAAACAACTGCTTTTCTTTTCCTTAATACTATCTTAATATATTGAAATTCTACATGCTCAGCAACGTAGAAATATCAGCCAGAAATACTAAAATAAAAACAAGTAAGAAAATTATAGTCGGTCTAGCCCGACTATATGATACCCTATACCATGGTTTAGAGACCCTATCTTTCGGTCCAACTACTTCGATATAGAAAATAAGCATAAACCAAATTTGAGTGGGATTTTTATTAATTTTTTTGGCTGCAGATATGAAAAAGTTCATATCGGATGCTATATCTATAAAGGGCTTAGGTCCAAAAATGGACCGATCCTGATCATGTTTGGTAAAGTCTCTTGTATTTTGCAAAAATATGTACAAACAAAATTTGAGAAGAATCAGTGCAATATTTTTGTTTTTTTATAGATTTAAGTGAAGATCGGGAAGCAGGTCTATATGGGGTCAAAGGGATCATTTTTGGACTACTCATTAGTGGATGTAATGAAGGCATACAAACCCAATTTGAGTAAGATCTATATGACAATTTGGATCTTATGGTAATTTATGTCGATTTCATATGGGTAATTTGTATGGGGGCTAGGTCTGAACATGGACCGATTCTCACCAATTTCAATAGCGTTCATCCCATGGCCGATAAAAGCTTATATACCAAATTTCATCAAAATATATTCATATTTGCGACCTGCAGTTTGATTACAAGCTTTACATGGACACACAGACGGACGGACGGACGGACGGACGGACGGACGGACGGACATTGTTAAATCAACTCAGAAAGTGATTCTGATTCGATCGGTATAATTAAAGATGGGTCTAGGTCAAATATTTTTGGTTGTTACAAACAGCAGCACAAAGTCATTATACCCAAACCACATAGTGGTATAGGGTATAACAAAACATAAGGTTGACACAAATAACTCTCAAGTGCATTGCCTTTATTTCACAATAGTAAATTGTGAAATTATGAAAGTTTCAAGTGCAGTGACTTAAGAATTGTTTATGCTGCAGAATTAAGGGAACGAAGCATTCAGTAAATAATATTGAAGTGCAGCGTTCATAGGAAATGTTTGTGTGTCGAAACTGACACCCAAAACAATTAAAGCTGTGAATGAACGAATGCAATGGGCAACCGATTGAAATGCACCGAAAGCAATAAAAAATAAATGCAATACGAGATTGCGACATACTCGTGCCCGTTGTGAGTAATTTGATTAGGGCAAAACATTTATAAAATAAATGACAAACTAAATTGTTTGTCAAGTTGGGTGGTAAAATATTTATTTCCCAAAAATGAATGACGTACTGAGTTGTTTGTCAAGTTGGGTGGCATGTTCTTCACAATGACAGTGACATGCCTTAACTTACATACCTACGACACTTGCAATAAAAATCATATTGGACAATTGGACAACTATATCCAAACACACGAACATACCCAAACAAAAATTTCTTTAATTTTCAAATTGTTGCTTAGTTCACAACAATTATTTTAACTTTGACAACAAGAGATATAAATAAAAATACAGGATGCCAATGGTTAACCCATTATCACTCACTATTGCGAACATTGTACTAGATAAACTACTACACCTAACATACACAGAACTACAAAAACACAATATAGCGATCAAATTTCTCGTGAAATATGTAGACGATATTTTTGCTATCATAGACAGGAAAGACATCAACAACATATTAAAACAACTATCACAACAAATTACAATTCACAATGGAAACTGAAATAAATGGATGTTTAATTTTTTTGGATATTAAAATACATAGAAAACAATACAGATTAATAATAGATTGGTACATGAAACCCACATCTTCAGAAAGAATAATCAACTACAATTCAACACAACCATACTACCAAAAAATAAACACAGCATATAATCTTATTAACACCATAATAGACAACAGCAACCAAAAGTTTCACGACAAAAACTACCAAAAAGCCACAGACATTTACTTAAAAATAGCTACCCCAGTAGGATAATTAAAATCTTAATGCACAAAATGAATAATTTCACAAAAGACACAAAAAACTCCACAGATGTACATAAGTGAACCATATCTGTGGTTTTCTAGAATAACCGAGTATGTCATAAAATCAAAATGTTCAGGGGAGCCAAAAAACGTTATATTTGAAATTATGGGCTCGATATAATGATTTTAGAGCTTTTTATTTAACAGTCCTGTAGATATGGGCAATAAGTTCTTTATATAAAATTTTGAGTCAAAAATCTTCAGAGGAATAGGTCCTAGAGAAGAACGAAAAAAAAACAATATGTAAATTACACTTAAAGTGTGTGCAGATAAAACAACTTATGTCGACAAACGTCGTTTTCTTTGAAAAAGAAACTACCATAAGTTGTTGTTGCTTGAAAAATGGATTTTGTTGTTCGTCAACAATAAGTTAACGGGACTTAGGATGATAATATAACAACTTATCACGAATAATAGTCACAAAAAATAACAGAAACTGAAAACTATCCAAAATTATTTTGCATTTTTTTCATTAATAACAACGTATGTCGCTATGTGTCGTTTTCTGAGAAAATAATTTGTCAGCGATTGAACGTAGGTTGACATACGTCGTTAGTGCTGCAAATTAATTTAATAAACATTAAAGTTAGGTTGTTCTTTAAAGAAAAAGCTCAGAAATGGTTAATATTAAAAAAAAAATTGAACACATGTAAAGAGCGTTAAAAATTAATATATTTGGCATCGTTAACTCAAAACTGACAAAAATGGACATACGCGGTTATTCCAGAAAACCACAGATATATATCATCACTGACAGAATATTTAACAACAATAACAAAATTAGCGCACAAACCTAACCACACACTAAACAAACTATTCACAAAAACAAAAACAAGAATATACAAATTAAAACAAAACAATGTAATTTACGATATAAGATGTAACCCAGCCATCTCACATCACACTGCAAGTTCGAAAAACTCAATACACTCACATATTTTTACTAATACACACACATTTTCCGCAGTGGTCACACTAATGGCACCAAATTTTTCATGCGAGTAGTGGCAGACACTAACGATGATTAATGTTACCCTGTTATAAATTTAATGCAAATTTACTGGATTCTGTAAAATTGTAATTAAAGTTTTAACTTGTTAAATCTATTATAATGATTTATTTTTTGAAATGCGCATACAAAAACGCAAGTTTGTTAATTATAGAGCATAAATATTATTAACTATTATTAATATAATACTAATAATAATAAATGTAAGCATTTTCCCTCAAACATGTGCCTGTAAAATAAAGTTGGTAACTCTACTTAAAATAAAATAAGATAGAGAAGTATACAAATTTTTTCAAGTTTACGCTTCGACAACATTTTAAAAATGAGATTGCAGTCAGATGTTTGAGCATAAAATTTAATGGCGATGGATTCGACTAATTCGAACAATTTTTCGTTGATAATACGTACACAACGATTTTACAATTTCAGTGTGATGTGAGATTGGGGGGTTAACTTTTTGTTGTCTTTACAAAATAGAGTTACCGAGTTCGTCAATGAGTTTTTTGCTTACAAAACAGTTCTACATAGTTATATAGAATTATTATTCTGCTTTACCTATAAAATATCTGATTGCGATTACATCTAATTTTTAAAAATTGTTTATAATTAATAAAGCATTATTATTCACATAAATACAAAATTTCACTTTTTAAATTTTCCATTCAAATTTAAGAAAATATCAATTATAATAAAAACTGAAAATAAAATTTCCAATTATAAATTAGAAAATATTAATTGAGTTTCAGAAAATCATATCAAAACGTCGGAAATAATAATTTTAAATTTAGAAATATCTTTACATTTAAAAATGTTTACATTTAAAAAAAATATTGCCATTCATTAATAACTTTTCAGTACCGCGATTCAGTAACTTCTTTTAACGATAGTCGAATTGTAAAAAAAAAAGAAAATTGCAAAATTATCAGTAAAATTTTGAAACGATATTCGCTATTGTTAAAGTCAGCTGTTGTTGTTATCTAAACGACAACCATTTTTGTGTTGTTTATCCAATCGATAAAAACTTAAATTTTTAGGTTGAAATGTCGTCATACATAAATAAAAATCATGAAATAGTGAAAATATTTTGCTTTAATTAAAAAACTTTTTTATATAAATAAAAAAATTAAATAGCATATTCAATTCATTATTTCATTTTCAAATAAATAAACAGAAATATTAGTAAAAAAAATAAAGATATTAAACATAAACATAAAATCATCCTGTCAAACACGAAGTAATTTGTTTTTTTCTATTCTTTGTGTTTTTCGCTTATTTTGACAGAGATGCCACTCCTTTACAATTTAAATAAATAGAAAAACAGATTTGTCGATATTAATTTAAATTCAATGAATTTAAGAAAATCTCAAATGATATTTAAGAATTTCTAACATAAAAATTGTTACATAAGTAAACGTAATTTTATGAGAATGTTATTTTTTATATATAAATTTTCACAATTTTTTTTGGATGAAAATTTGAAGTTTTTCAGAAAATAAAGATAACATTAAATTATTTTATTTAAAATGTTTTGGACTTTTCGTTTTTTGCGTTTTTCATCCCTAATTTGATTATTTATTATTATAAATTTATTCTCTATGTTTTCAAAATATGGCAATATTTTAAAAAAAAGTTGAGAGAGCTTTTTTTTTGGTTATTATTTTGTTACTCCATCCGACCTATATGGCCACAATGAAGAAATATTTGGCCAGTTAAAAGAAACTATACAGCCATCTCCAATTAGCACGATTTAATGCATACAGCCACTCTACACAACCATTACCTTTGCAATGGAGGTTAGGGCGAGCTATTTAATTAGCAAAAACTAAATTAAACGAAAAGTTATGTCATATAACCGGAAACGCATGCATATAGGTATATAACCAAAATGCATGCCGATCAGCAACCACGATGACCAAAAAGCAAACACCGAAATAAATCCGAAATAATAGAAAAGAAGAAAACCAACCCAAAGAATTTGCTGAAATAATTTGGTATTAAGTTTAACAAATTGTTTACTTTTTCATTTACATTTATTATCAAGACTCAAACCGAGGTGGAGGGTATCAAAGATTCGGCACAGCCGAATTTAACACTCTTACTTGTTTTTAATTTATTTAGTCTATGGATCAAATCCTTTCAGGCTTTATAACATACATATATAAAAATTACAATAGTATTTAAAACTAGGTATTTAAAAACAGAATTATATTACGTTTAATAACATCAATATTTAAAGAATAATCTCTGAAATTATAAAGATCATTAAAATTCTAAGATAATCTTTTAAATGGATCAGCATTTGCGTAGTTTGATGGACTGGATGGACAGAGGATTGATGTATCGGGTCGGACGTTGAGGAATATTAAAAGTAACATTCTTCAGCAGGAATTCAGAGCATACGTCGCCATTTATTAGTTTCTTAAAAAATGTCAGATTTAGCATTTTAAGGAAGGCAATTTAATTTCAGCTAACCTTGAACTATACGAGTGTAGATTAATAAAAGGATTTGGATATATATTTCGTAAGCAGAACAAATAAAGTTGTTTTTGAACAGACTCACCACTTTTACCACTTTTTGAAGCATGAAAAACCCAGATCCTTACCCCTTTCAAAAGGTGAAGCATACCTCTCATATCTTAAAATGGAACGACACAAGTTACTGTCAAAGTACCAATCTGGTTTTAGATAAATATATTCATGTGAAACAGCTGTCAACTATGTTATTAACAGATGGAAATACAAGATGAGGAATAATAAAGTATTGGCTATTTTCGTAGACTTCAAAAGAGCGTTCGAAACAATTGATAGAAGTATCCTGCTCCAGAAACTCCATAAGTATGGTATTCAAGATAAAGAACTAGAATGGTTTAAATCATATTTAACTAACCGCAGACAAATTACAAAAGTTAATAATGTTGAATCAAATGCAATAGCGAATGATTTTCGAGTACCCCATGGCTCAATTTTAGGAGCTGTTTTATTTATTATTTATTTATATTAATGATATGGAAAACGTTTTAATCAAGTGCAAAATTGTTCTATATGCAGACGATACTCTGATTTAAAGGAAATAAATATGAACACTAACATAATATTTAAAATAAGTAATGTAATAATAGAAAGACTTCACAACATTAAATATCTGGGGTTCTTAATAGACAAAGACTTATATTTCAAGGAACATCTTGAATATATGTATATCTAAAACAAATAGGTGAAAAAAATCGGATTTTTCAAACGAATAAGAAATAAATTATCAATTACAACTGCAATATATATATATAATACAATAATTAAGCCCCATTTTGAATATGGATTAACTGTGTTATACACATATTGTTCAGAACGGCAATAACAACAAGACTACAAAAACTACAAAATAATCGATTTACCTCTATAAATCTTATGTTAGACATTCTAAAATGGCTGAATATACAACAAAGATTAGAACTAAATACAATAAATTTCATAGAGAAAATGAAGAATGGAGATGCACCCGAATATTTGATTGAACAAATAAGGTACGGTGGTGATGTTCAACCGTACAGCCTGAGGAATGCTATGGATTTCAGGATTCAACGAGATATACTAATGATATGCAAAAATCACTATGCTAATATTTTTAGAAGAAAACTTCTATTTTTTATAAGAAATAATAATATAAACCCGAGCTAATATATGTAATTTAATAAATGAAATGTCATGAAAAAGTATTCAAAACACTAAAAATTTAAATTTTTAAGTTTTTTCCCCATTTTGTTAAGTATTTAAACTATATAACTCAAGTTCCTGCTATTAATGCTTTTGAAAAATACCTTTGTAAATGTACCTGCCAAAATAAAAAAGATTTTACCCATTAATATAATTTAACAATTAAACACATTATGCCTCAACCCTTTTTTTAAAAGTATATAACAACTCGTGTCAACTCTACCGTTTCCTTTTGCTGTCAGTACAAAAAACAAATAAACTCACGCAAAAAAATACACCGGTACGACCAACTTTTCTATTCATAAGGACGGACATCGTTAAATCGACTCAGAAAATGATTTTGAGTCGATCCGTATAATAAAAGATGGGCATAGGTCCAACATTTTTGGTAGTTATAAACATCAGGGCAAACCCATTATACCCTAACCACATAGTGGAAAACTTTTGTATTCATAAATTTTGCACAAAATATCTCCTATACCAACGGGGTATAGGAGTGTAGGGGTGCTCGGACTAAAGAGAAGGCAAGATTTTTTTGATGGGCAGGAGTTATGCTCTATGAAGTAGGAGAATTTCGGGAAGTTTGGACCTTTTTAAAGAAAAATTTTTAAAAGAAAAATTTAAAATTTAAAGAAAGAAATTTTAAATTTTAGCAAAATACTGAGAAAGTCAACTTTTAAAAACCCTGTTCGCTGTGATATAGTTGAAATAGGGTCACAATTTTTTGGCTCCCGAGGTTCACTGGTATTTACTTTCAAATGAATAACATAACTTTAAAATCGGTAACCATAAAAAAGGGCGCCGTGAGAGAAAGACGGGTAATAAATAAAATTCGGCCACATAAGTGACAAATAAAAAAAATAACAAGTAATAGTGTTACTCTCCATGTTTACATTAATATCTGGACTTATTACACTATTTATAACGAATCTAAACAAAATATTTTAAAAAGCAACAATTTTATAAACTAAATGCTAAATTATTATAACAAACACACTGAATTTTTGAAAGATTTTAGAGGTGTCTTCATCTTTTTGGACACATGTCGGCACAATAATGTCCGATTTAGCACTTTCTCAAGACCAAATTGCTCGAAATAATGACAAACAATATTATATATTAGAAAATTGTTCAAATTATAAAGATCAAAAATTAGATTTATTTGTAAAAATAAATGAAAATTACTAAACAAGACCTATTTAAAAATAAAATATCAAATTTAAATAATGTTGATAATGAAAGCTACTAATCATCGATATCCGTAAACAAATGCGTTTAAAATATACTATATTATTTTTTATTTAATAATAATATCTTACAAAACTAGATTTTGAAAAGAACTATATATATATATAACTGAAAATATTGAATAGGATTTTTTTATAATTTATTATTATACACAAAAAAATTCTTTTTAGGTCTTATTTTAGAAATTCATCTTAAATTTATTTGCACAATTTTTAAACGTTTAGCTGATGTTAAAGAATTACGAAAGGGCAAGCATGTTAGGCATATCATTTCAAACGAAACGAAGGAAAGAATAAGGGAATATATAACAAGTAAGGAAATTATAGTCGGTCTAGACCGACTATACGATACCCTGTACCACGCGTTTAGAAACCCTATCTCTTAGGACCAACTAATTGCATATAGAAAATAAGCATAAACCAAATTTGAGTGGTATTTTTATTAATTTTTTTGGCTACAGATATGAAAAAGTTCATATAGGATGCTATGTTTATATGGGGACTAGGTCCAAAAATGGACCGATCCTGACCATGGTTGGTAAAGTCTCTTGTATTTTGCGAAAATATATACAAACAAAATTTGAGATGAATCGTACAATATTTTTGTGTTTTGATAGATTTAAGTGAAGATAAGGAAGCAGCTCTATATGGGGCCTATGACCAAGAGTTGTCCCATAGGGACCGTTTTTGGACTATTCATTAATGGATATAATAAACACATACAAACCCAATTTGATTAAGATCTGTATGACAATTTGGATTCTATGGAAATTTATGTCGATTTTATAGGGGTCATTTGTATGGGGGCTAGGTCTGAACATGGACCGATTCTCACCAATTTCGACAGCGTTCATCCTATGGCCGACAAAAGCTTAAATACCAAATTTCATCAAAATATATTCATATTTGCGACCTGCAGTTTGATTACAAGCTTTACATGGACACACAGACGGACGGACGGACGGACGGACGGACATCGTTAAATCGAATCAGTTAGGATGAATAGTTCCACATACGAGGAGCTATTAAATTTAGTTGGACCCTTGATACAGAAGGACACCAATTTTCGACAAGCTATACCGGTTAGTCTCCGGCTATCAACAACACTAAGATACTTTGTGAGCGGATGTAATTTTGAGGACATAAAATTTTCAAGTGCGATATCCTCTTGTTGTGTGTCAAAAATTGTAATGGAAACATGTGATGCTATTATTCAGAGTTTGGAAGAATATATAAAGGTAAGTAAATGTTTATAGATAAATATGTTAGATGCGAGAACTATTAATTTGCATTTCCTTTTTTGTTTATTTTGCATTAGGAGTATTCCATGATAGAGAAAAATTACGCAAGAGTTGCTTCAGCTAAATATATCGTAAATATCTTTTGGTCCATTCCAAGCAGAGTTATGCCAGTCCTGTTTTTAATAACATTTTATGTTTGCCAAAAAAAAAAAAAATATAAAATTTTACACATAATTGGTGTGTATAACAAAAAATTTATTTAATATTTTATAAGACAAAATTTAAATTCAAAATTTAAAAAGTGCTTTCGTCAATACTTGAATAACAAGAGCTTAGGTTTATTGATTGTTGCGATTCTTCCGCAATATCTTGAGTTTCTTCACACGGATAACCCATTTGCGTATACTCATTTTTATTGCTGACGATTGACACGAGACGAATTGGGCGATATGCTTTTAAATTTTGCGATTCGTGTGAACTTTTGCTTATAGGCGTTGAAGAGCGACTTATATTTGAATATGTACATATGTATGTTTTTTAATGTAGTGCTGAAATTCAAAATTCCAAGTTGTCCATGGAGAAGGACATCATTAATAACTTTTTCTGCAAAAAGTTTTTGCGTGTCTTCCATTTTCGTCAACTTCTCAGTCCACACCTTCGCAAGGTGATGACTATTGTCGTCAGGCTGCTTCAACCGATCAGCTGCTAGCAAAACCAACTCATCGGTTAGACTTTTTTTTTGCGTTTTTTCTGTTGTTGTTGTTCGTCACACTAAAAGAAATATTAAAAGAAATATAGTAAAATACCGACTAACATATATGTTTGTATATTGTGTTCCAATTTCAGGTACCACAAAATGAAGAAGAGTGGAAAATTGTCGCAAATGCTTTCTACAGAAAATGGAATTTTCCTAACTGTCTTGGCGCTGTAGGCGGGAAGCATGTTCTTATTAAAAAACCACATGGTTCCGGATCCTATTACTACAATTATAAAAAAATTTTAAGTGTTGTGCTTATGGCGGTCGTTAATGCCAACTATGAATTTATAGTTGCTGATGTTGGCATTAATGGAAGAATTTCTGACACTGGAGTTTTTCGACACACGTCCTTCGGCGAAGCGTTTTATGGAAATAAGCTCAACATCCCAAAGCAAAATTTAGCGCCTTGCGCCAAAAAGTATCGTACCGTATGTATGTTTTTATTGGGGATGGTGCTTTTCAGTTAACTGAAAACTTTATGAAACCGTTCGCCCAAGTTGGCTTAACGGAAAAACAAAAAATATTTAATTACCGTTTGAGCAGGGCGCGCCGTGTTGTCGAAAATGCTTTTGGCATATTAACAACACGTTTCGGAGTTTTTCAAAAAGCCATTAATGTGGAACCCGAAAAAGTAAATAAAATTATGCTCGCTTGCTGCTATTTGCACAATTTTTTGAGAAGAAAAACTGCTGAAGGCTACGAAAGCGAAGTACTTATGAAGGTATGGAGTTTGAAAGTGGGGTGCCAGAGTTACTATCTTTACAAAGTACTCCTGCCAGAAATTCCTGTGACTCCGAAAAGAAAGTCAGAGATTCATTTATGGACTTTTTAAATAATGAAGGCCAACTATCATGGCAAACTCAATAAGCTTTTCATTGATAATGATGAATTGGTATTAGAATCAAGAAGCTATAGTTAAGCCTGCAACAAATAAAAATTTTTCCAATAATTAATTTCGGAGCCTATCTCAAATATATGTAATAAAAGAATAAAAAATAAAATTTAGAACTCTGTTAATGTACAAACATATGTATACATGAATTGTGAATAACCTTGTTATAAACATGAATAAAACAAATCTGAAATTATAATTGTAGAAATTTTGTGTATTTAATTCAAAGAAATAAGCGAAAATACCTGAAATGTTGATGTGGATGTACTTGGGGTTTCAACATCTCTCAAAAAACTCACTGCCTCAAAATAGTAAAGAGTTGTCCCGGCACACTCGCTAACTCCAGCTCCACTCTTGTCCGCATCTTTAATACGTTTAAGCTCCCGTCTGTGGTTTGTACGGAGCAAATTTATTTTCTTTTTCAAATCTGGCATTTTGCCATCAGGGTTACGTTTTTTGTGTGTCTTCATTAGAGATTCATATTGATTTTCTTTTACGATTTTATTACTATATTCAAGACATTTTACGTCCCAAAGTGCTGGAAATGATCGATATGCTTCAATCAGCTCCAAAACATAATTTTTTTCTCCAAAACCACTTTTTTTTCACCCGAAACACTTATATTTTCTTCCGACATTTTTAGCGTCTGTTTCGTTTGAAATCTCGTTTAAAGTGTGTACGTGCTTGATGAGAAACAAGTAAGAGTGTTAAATTCGGCTGTGCCGAATCTTTGATACCCTCCACCTCGGTTTGAGTCTTGATAATAAATGTAAATGAAAAAGTAAACAATTTGTTAAACTTAATACCAAATTATTTCAGCAAATTCTTTGGGTTGGTTTTCTTCTTTTCTATTATTTCGGATATATGTCGGTGTTTGCTTTTTGGTCATCGTGGTTGCTGATCGGCATGCATTTTGGTTATATACCTATATGCATGCGTTTCCGGTTATATGACATAACTTCTCGTTTAATTTAGTTTTTGCTAATTAAATAGCTCGCCCTAACCTCCATTGCAAAGGTAATGGTTGTGTAGAGTGGCTATATGCATTAAATCGTGCTAATTGGAGATGGCTGTATAGTTTCTTTTAACTGGTCAAATATTTCTTCATTGTGGCCATATAGGTCGGATGGAGTAACAAAATAATAACCAAAAAAAAAGCTCTCTCAACTTTTTTTTAAAATATTGCCATATTTTGAAAACATAGAGAATAAATTTATAATAATAAATAATCAAATTAGGGATGAAAAACGCAAAAAACGAAAAGTCCCAAACATTTTAAATAAAATAATTTAATGTTATCTTTATTTTCTGAAAAACTTCAAATTTTCATCCAAAAAAAATTGTGAAAATTTATATATAAAAAATAACATTCTCATAAAATTACGTTTACTTATGTAACAATTTTTATGTTAGCAATTCTTAAATATCATTTGAAGTTTTCTTAAATTCATTGAATTTAAATTAATATCGACAAATCTGTTTTTCTATTTATTTAAATTGTAAAGGAGTGGCATCTCTGTCAAAATAAGCGAAAAACACAAAGAATAGAAAAAAACAAATTACTTCGTGTTTGACAGGATGATTTTATGTTTATGTTTAATATCTTTATTTTTTTTACTAATATTTCTGTTTATTTATTTGAAAATGAAATAATGAATTGAATATGCTATTTAATTTTTTTATTTATATAAAAAAGTGTTTTAATTAAAGCAAAATATTTTCACTATTTCATGATTTTAATTTATGTATGACGACATTTCACCTAAAAATTTAAGTTTTTATCGATTGGATAAAACACACAAAAATGGTTGTCGTTTAGATAACAACAACAGCTGACTTTAACAATAGCGAATATCGTTTCAAAATTTTACTGATCATTTTGAAATTTCCTTTTTTTTTACAATTCGACTATCGTTAAAAGAAGTTACTGAATCGCGGTACTGAAAAGTTATTAATATCTCCTGAATGGCAATATTTTTTTTAAATGTAAACATTTTTAAATGTAAAGATATTTCTAAATTTAAAATTATTATTTCCGACGTTTTGATATGATTTTCTGAAACTCAATTAATATTTTCTAATTTATAATTGGAAATTTTATTTTCAGTTTTTATTATAATTGATATTTTCTTAAATTTGAATGGAAAATTTAAAAAGTGAAATTTTGTATTTATGTGAATAATAATGCTTTATTAATTATAAACAATTTTTAAAAATTAGATGTAATCGCAATCAGATATTTTATAGGTAAAGCAGAATAATAATTCTATATAACTATGTAGAACTGTTTTGTAAGCAAAAAACTCATTGACGAACTCGGTAACTCTATTTTGTAAAGACAACAAAAAGTTAACCCCCCAATCTCACATCACACTGAAATTCTAAAATCGTTGTGTACGTATTATCAACGAAAAATTGTTCGAATTAGTCGAATCCATCGCCATTAAATTTTATGCTCAAACATCTGACTGCAATCTCATTTTTAAAATGTTGTCGAAGCGTAAACTTGAAAAAATTTGTATACTTCTCTCTCTTATTTTATTTTAAGTAGAGTTACTAAGTTTATTATACAGGCACATGTTTGAGGGAAAATGTTTACATTTATTATTATTAGTATTATTTTAATAATAGTTAATAATATTTATGCTCTATAATTAACAAACGTTTTTGTATGCGCATTTCAAAAAATAAATCATTATAATAGATTTAACAAGTTAAAACTTTAATTACAATTTTACAGGATCCAGTAAATTTGCATTAAATTTATAACAGGGTAACATTAATCATCGTTATGGTGCTATTACACGAAATGTTTTTTACATATATACTGTCACTTTTTTTATCCATATGAAATTCCTCATGTCTGTCAAAATTGTCTTTTACATACGATTCATAATTTTTGCTTCACACGTGCATATGAATTTCCGTATGACTTAACCTCTAAATGTAAACAACAGCTGATTTAATTTGTGAATTTACAAAAATGAATTGTTAAAAAAAATATATATTTTTTAATTGTTAATTAATACTAAACAATTTATTTTTCTTTCAATATTAATCTTTAAAATTTACTCTGTTTTTCTTTCGCCACAAGCAGTGTTGTATTTTCACATGTTTGTCATGCAAAAATAGAACCTGTTCTAATTGAAAAATGTACGTGACTTTCCTCATGTATTGTACATAAACAATGTTTCATATGTATCACACGATGTGTACTACTTTTGTTGTGGGAAAATTTGACAGTACATATGTAAAAAACACATCATGTAATAGCACCTTTAGTGTCTGCCACTATTCGCACGAAAAATTTGGTGCCATTAGTGTGACCACTGCGGAAAATGTGTGTGTATTAGTAAAAAAAAAATGTGAGTGTATTGAGTTTTTCGAACTTGCAGTGTGATGTGAGATTGGTGGGTAATATGCCAAACTTATGTTCATATTTGTAAAAGAATAATGAAAAAACGTATGAAATAAAAGACCAACCCGTGTATACTCTTAACATTGTTCTGTATGATATCTAGTTGAAAATATTAACATTCATGTTAAAATAGAAATAACTATTGCAAAGCTAATTAGAACAAACAAAAATTATGGCGGCATCTACTGTGGCATAGTCACGCTGAGCAAAATGAAGTGACACTCTGTTAATACAAAAGAAATGTATTTTCCCCACAACAAAATACTGCAGAATTTTATGTAAATAAAATAACCGATTTATTTCTAACATGCAGTTACTATCAATATACATACATACATACATATAATATATGTACATTATTTGTATTATTTAATATGTGTATGTATGTATATTTAAATATTACACACAAAAAATACAACATCAAACGTTATTTTTGTGTTTTTCTCTTTAAATAAATTAATACATAAATTTTTTTGCTAAATTTACATTTGGGCAATTCACAACAGGTGTTGTATATTGTATGTTGTATTGAAATACACAATACAATCATTTGTTGTGAACACTCAGTTGTATTTTCATATTGTAAAACGCTTTCTTTAGTAATTTTCGATCCAACGAGGAAAGATCGCTTCGTCGCTTCTGCTATTTTGTATAAGAGAAAACACTTGTCAGTGTTTGCTTTTTGGTCGTGAGATATACCCTGGAGTTTTAGTTACGTACCTCTTGCATTTTAATTTATAATGAAAAAAAAAAATTTTTAAATGTTTTGGTTGGTACTGAAAGAGAAAATACATACTAAAAATATAAACATTAATTTTTATATAAATAAACTTATCGATGTATTTGCGTTATTTGCATTATTTGCCATATTTTATTTTATAATTATTTATGCTGATAATATTCTATGTATTTGTTTTTTCTTTTTCATAAAAACTGGCATTCACTTGGAACTGATATGTTATGATACAATATACAACATTTACAAAACATAGCAAATGAAGTTGGATCGTGTATCAGATTTTTCAGTGAAAATTACCAACAACAATTTTACACTATTGTAAAGTGATACACGATACAAGAGATACAACGATACATTACCCATTGTGAATTGCCCAATTGTTTTTTTTATTAACAACTAGGTATTTTAGCATTATTTGCTTTAGATGTTGGTGAATTTTTACTCCCTTTGTATTAACTCGTAGTGTCTGCTTGTCGAAAAAATTTTGGATCGATTTTAACCACTTTCCCGTGACCCAATCGATCTGAAATTTTGCAGGCAGGCTTGTGGCAATGACAGAAATGATCTAACATATTTTTTTAGTGATGCCAAAATAATGGAAACTTTTAAATTTTTCTACCAGAGTTGATAAAAAAATGTACAAAGGGTTTGTTTTTGTTATATTATTACCATAACGACCACAAAAACAACAAGTCCAGCTATGAAAACAATGCAAAATTTAGAATAACAACAAGAAAAATATAGAAATATCATGTTTTTCATTTTTTTTTTAATTTTTCAGAGATTTCCCTGGACCTGTTCCACCGATTTTAATGATTTTTGAAGTAGAAATCTTTCCATGAATTTGGTGAATCATTCTCACTAAAAATGATCACTGTAGCTGCACTATTGAGGGCGTGATCGTGACAAGAACAACATAGAAAATTATTTTTTTTTTAAAGACTTTTTTAGTTCTTCATTCAAATCTCGGGCCCTAATCGACCGATTTGGACGATTTTAAATAGCAAACTTCTCATGATGTTAGTGAATCATTTTTATGTCAACGAGTACCCTAGCTGCCGGATTGATGCCGTCGTCGTGATTTCCACAGACGGACAGACGGACATCGCTATATCAACTCCGGTTGTTATAAGGATCACAAATATATAAATTTTATGGGGTCCAAAATTTTTTTTCTAATTATTACAAACGGAATGACAAACTGGAGTGGAGGGTATAACAACTCTACAACAGCAACAATGACAGTCATATGTTTTTCAAATAGGAAAAAACTGTTTATGTGTTAGTTTCGGTCATTCCCCAGTATGCATTGAAATATTATTTCTCCAATGTTGGAGAAAAGTTAAGTTCTTAAATTGATGTCAAATGTAATTCTCAACTTGGGTTGAACAATTTTTCTCCTTGTTTGCTTTCAACTTGACATCAAGTTGAGACTTAACATTTTTTCCAATCTTTGAGAAACATTTTTACTCTCAATTGGATATCCAACACTTTTCTCCACTTGAGACCAAACATTTTTTCAACTTGAATACGATTTGTGTTAAGTCTGAGATATTATTTAAATATGTCATAAATAATAAATTAAATTAAAAAATGCCAAAAAAGTACAAATAAATCATTGATATATTTTTAATTATTTCTGCTTTTTGTCGAATTTTTCAAAAAATGTACAACTAATTAATTCATTTATTTTTAATTCTAGATTTTAAAAAATGTACAAAACATGTACATTTAATGTTAAATATGTACATAGTAATGTTAAATATATAATGAAATTAAATTGAAACATTAAAATAAGTACATTGTTTTCATTTCTAAAATTAGTATAATATTTTTTAATATGGCAATTCCGTACCTTCCATTTGATACCGATTGGAAATATTTCTTTGCTATCAAGTTGAGAATCAAAAATTTCTCAATTTGATAACTATGAAAATCGCCATATAAAAATGTGCCTTTTAAGTTGAGAAGACTATATCCGAACTATTGAGGGCATTTGAGAATTAACGCTGGAGATTTGAGAAATGTATTTGATCTCAAATGCACCTCAAGTTGATAGCAAACAAAAATGTTTATTGGGACATTTATTGTAGGGTCGTTTGCACACACACAAAAAATAGAAAATAAATTGTCAATAAGCAAAGCAAGTGGCTTCGAAATTCGATGATGCCAGTTAATCATTTTTTGTTCACGCGGAATTTATAATTGGAGGAATTTTTTTCTCGAGAAACGTATTTTCCGTGAGAAAGAAATTCCTTGAGAATATTCATAATTGGGATGAATAACTTTTAATTGGAACTTTTTAGTCAGAATAAATCATAATTCTAGTTAGATATTGGTTAATATTTAATAAAAAAAAATATTGTGGTGGCATCTACGCAATTATTGAGGCAGTCACGGAAAAATTAAATGCAAGTCTGTTTTTTTTAATATAACAAAAATGGATTTTCCCTTTAACAAAATATGGCAGAATTCTTTATAAATGAAATGCAAAATGGAAAATCAATTTTGTGCTAATTCTTAACAAAATTAATAAAATATATATATATGTATTATTATATTTATTAAAGGTGCTATTACATGATGTGTTTTTTACATATGTACTGTCAAATTTTCCCACAACAAAAGTTGTAAACATCGTGTGATACATATAAAACATTGTTTATGTACAATACATGAGAAAAGTCACATGTACATTTTTCAATTAGAACAGGTTCTATTTTTGCATGACAAACAAGTGAAAATACAACACTGCTTGTGGCGAAAGAAAAACAGAGTACATTTTAAAGATTAATATTGAAAGAAAAATAAATTGTTTAGTATTAATTAACAATTAAAAAATACATAACCTTTTTTTTAACAAAAAATTTTTGTAAATTCACAAATTAAATCAGCTGTTGTTTACATTTAGAGGTTATGTCATACGGAAATACATACGCACGTGTGATAGCAAAAATTATGAATCGTATGTAAGAAGACAATTTTGACAGACATGAAGAATTTCATATGGATAAAAAAAGTGACAGTACATATGTAAAAAACATTTCGTGTAATAGCACCTTAATATTTGTAATTTTATTTGACACAATTTCACACACAGTTTTACAGATCAACTGTTTTCAACTGATTTAGAAGTTTTCTGTTTTTGAAACAGTAGTGCCAATTTGTAACATTTTGTGATGTAATGAAAATCGCAGAATAATAAGTTAATACACAATAAAAAATATTAAATTTTTAAGTTTTATATACATTTTGCAATAAAAAAAACTTTGGTAAATTTACATTGAAGATGGTCAGAAATGAATGAGAAAAATATATAGACATTTTAGAAAAGCACATTTAATGTTAAACTTTATGCACAAAATATATGGGTTTTTGTTGTTTCGAATTTAACTGTGGCTCTAAGTGAAAAGTTTTAGACCGATCGTATATTACATCTTGAGGATCCTCACCTAATATTTTCAAATATTTTAAATTCTTTTTAACTCATTTAACCTCATTACGAAAATAGTAAAACAGTAAATATGGAAAATCCACGCACCTCAAAAAATTGTTTTCTATGAAATAAATTAAAGACATTTCATATTATACAATTTTCTTTCAAAAATGTATCAATTATTGCAAATTTGAAATTTGACATATAGTATTTGTACATATATTTGTATAGATTTCGCAGTATGAAAAGAACTATTATTTCTTTATTTAGAATATATGTAAGTATTGCTCGCAAAAAAATGCAACATCATGAATGAAACACATAGACGACTGCTGGCAGCAGCATTTGTAGTCGTATAGTCAGCTACTTGATTTTTCTGAATACGACAGCAACATATAATACAAATGCATTTTTATTTAAATATACAATTACTTTTACTTATTTAAAATGCATTAGTACAACGTAAAAATAAATAAATTAGTTTAACGCCTTTTGATTATTAATGGAATTATAGCCTTTCATTTTGCGATTTTTTTTTTAAACAAAATAAAATATTTCATAGCACTAACTTCTTTTACATATTTTGTTATATTGTCAACACTATTTTTGTTTTGTAGCCAACAAAACACACTTGCAGTTTTTTTTTTATTTGAAGAACATATGACTGCCATTGTTGATGTTGTAGAGTTGTTTTTTTTTTTGATTTTGTTTCGTTAACTCTTTTGTATTAAAGCACCTCCAATATATGTATCCATTTTAGTTTGCAAATTCAGTATATTTATAATTTATTACTTACAGCAAAAAATAATAGAAACAATTTTATCAGTTATGCTTACGAAACTATATAAATAGACTTGAAGTTGGCTCCAAAAGCAGTAGCCTGTGTAAAGAACAAGTTAGCGACATGTAACTGTTACGTAACGTGTCAGCCTTTTTTTCACATGAAAAGTATTGGGACGTTCCGGTTACGTTCGGTAACTGTTTTAAATGATTTTCATGTAAAAAAAAAACCACTGACTCGTTACGGTTACGGTTAGAAAACATTGACCTTTTATATGTATTATAATGCTATGAATGCATTTATTTTTATTTTATTTTATTTATATATTCTTTTTTTTTGTATTGTATATTATTTTTTTTTATTATTATTACTATTTCATTTAATTATTTTTTTCTTTAAATAAATTAATACATAAAAATTTGTTTTTTAAATTATTGGTGAACTTTTACTCCCTTTATTTACTGCCTTTATATTAACTGGTAGTGTCTGCTTGTCGACAAAATTTTGGATCGATTTTTAGCCCCTTTCCCGTGAGCCAATCGATCTGAAATTTTGCATGCAGGCTCGTGGCAATGACAGAAATGATCTAACAAATTTTTTTAGTGATGCCAAAACAATGGAAACTTTTAAAATTTTCTACCAGAGTTCACAAAAAAATGTACAAAGGGTTTGTTTTTATTATATTATTACCACAACGACCACAAAAACAACAAGTCCAGCTATGACAACAATGCAACATTTAGAATAACAACAGGAACAATATGGAAACATCATGTTTTTCATTTTTTTTTTAATTTTTCATAGATTTACCTGGACCTGTTCCACCGATTTTAATGATTTTTGAAGTAGAAATCTTCCCCTGAATTTGGTGAATCATTCTCACTAAAAATTATCACCCTAGCTATCCTATTGAGGGCGTGATCGTGACAAGAACAACATAGAAAATTATATTTTTTCAAGACTTTTTTTAGTTCTTCATTCAAATCTCGGGCCCTAACCGACCGATTTGGACGATTTTAAATAGCAAACTTTTCAGGATGTTAATGAATCATTTTTTATGCCAACGAGCATCCTAGCTGCCCGATTGATGCCGTCATCGTGATTTCCACAGACGGACAGACGGACAGACGGACAGACGGACATCGCTATATCAACTCCGGTTGTTATAACGATCACAAATATATATATTTTATGGGGTCCAAATTTTTTTTTCTAATTATTACAAACGGAATGACAAACTTATATATACCCTCTGCACACTGGAGTGGAGGGTATAAAAACAATACATTAATCAAAATCTCTCATCCAGCATGCCAAAAATCTAAAATTTTTGATTTTCCATCAAGCATCGCCGGTGTCACACATACTAACAAATTTTCACTAATACCATCATAATGCTGGATGGGAATTTGATTAGAGTATATTGCCCTTAAAAACTTGGTAAATTTTGAGGTGGGGCCAATTGTGACTATTTTTTTAATTTGACATTTCCGTGAAATATTAACATTTGTATGAGAACAGAACTTAAATAGAATAAATTGTTTTTTGAAAAATATTAAATAAACCGCAACAAAAATCAGTACATGTACTGATTAAATAAGTACAAATGGTCACTCTATCAATTATCTCAGTATAGCGAAATTATTGATTTGATCTCATCTTACTCGTAATTTATCATAGTTTAAGGCAGTGTTTACACGACGACTTTTGACGACATTGTTTTTCGGCGAACGGTGCAGAGAAGCAAGAGGGGAGGGGTAAACAAGAAGTCACGATTTCTGTTTTCAAAACTTTTTTCATATTTCTCTTTTTTGATCTGATTTCTTTTTTTCTTGTTACGTTTTATTCTTTTTCGTACTTTGAAGTGGCCACTTCAGTGAGATCAAGAATCGCTTACATTTTTATTTATTTTATTTAATATTTATGCATAATTTCTTTAAACTGAATATGTTTTAACTTAAAACTTTTTAAATATTGATACGTTCTTCTATTTGATTAGATATTCTAAAGATTCTACTCTTAATAATTTAAATATTAAATAGGTTTTTGTATATGGTGTGAAAAATTGTGATAAATAATTATGTGTAAAAAGATTAAATCTTATAATCAAATAATGTAAATAATATTTAACAAATAAATAAATTGAATTGAAAAATAAAAAAGATAATATGAATTTAGATTAATTCATATATTTTTCTTAATGCGAAAAATAAACTAGAGCAGATTAAAACAAGTAAGAGTGTTAAATTCGGCTGTGCCGAATTTTTTGATACCCTCCACCTGAGTCTTAAACTCTATATTACACCCAATGTTGAGTACGGCTTCCACTTTTAAGCTTTTGCCGATACTGAAACATTAATTTCGAATACCAAAATTCAAATGATTCTTGGCTAAAAAGTATTATTATTAAAAATAAGCTAATTTTAAAATATTTTATCTGAATTATTTTTTATTTGTATCTGCATTACATTTAATACAAAAAAAAAGTACATAATAATAACAGGTAAGAAACTAATTTCTAATTTTTAATTTTTAATTTTTAATTTTTAATTTTTAATTTTTAATTTTTAATTTTTAATTTTTAATTTTTAATTTTTAATTTTTAATTTTTAATTTTTAATTTTTAATTTTTAATTTTTAATTTTTAATTTTTAATTTTTAATTTTTAATTTTTAATTTTTAATTTTTAATTTTTAATTTTTAATTTTTAATTTTTAATTTTTAATTTTTAATTTTTAATTTTTAATTTTTAATTTTTAATTTTTAATTTTTAATTTTTAATTTTTAATTTTTAATTTTTAATTTTTAATTTTTAATTTTTAATTTTTAATTTTTAATTTTTAATTTTTAATTTTTAATTTTTAATTTCTAATTTTTAATTTTTAATTTTTAATTTTTAATTTTTACTTTTTAATTTCTAATTTTTAATTTTTAATTTTTAATTTTTAATTTTTAATTTTTAATTTTTAATTTTAAATTTTTAATTTTTAATTTTTAGTTTTTAATTTTTAATTTTTAATTTTTAATTTTTAATTTTTAATTTTTAATTTTTAATTTTTAATTTTTAATTTTTAATTTTTAATTTTTATTTTTTAATTTTTAATTTTTAATTTTTAATTTTTAATTTTTAATTTTTAATTTTTAATTTTTAATTTTTAATTTTTAATTTTCAATTTTTAATTTTTAATTTTTAATTTTTAATTTTTAATATTTAGTTTTTAATTTTTAATTTTTAATTTTTAATTTTTAATTTTTAATTTTTAATTTTTAATTTTTAATTTTTAATTTTTAATTTTTAATTTTTAATTTTTAATTTTTAATTTTTAATTTTTAATTTTTAATTTTTAATTTTTAATTTTTAATTTTTAATTTTTAATTTTTAATTTTTAATTTTTAATTTTTAATTTTTAATTTTTAATTTTTAATTTTTAATTTTTAATTTTTAATTTTTAATTTTTAATTTTTAATTTTTAATTTTTAATTTTTAATTTTTAATTTTTAATTTTTAATTTTTAATTTTTAATTTTTAATTTTTAATTTTTAATTTTTAATTTTTAATTTTTAATTTTTATTTTTTTATTTTTAATTTTTAATTTTTAATTTTTAATTTTTAATTTTTAATTTTTATACCCTATACCACTATGTGGTTTGGGTATAATGACTTTGTGCTGCTGTTTGTAACAACCAAAAATATTTGACCTAGACCCATCTTTAATTATACCGATCGAATCAGAATCACTTTCTGAGTTGATTTAACAATGTCCGTCCGTCCGTCCGTCCGTCCGTCCGTCCGTCCGTCCGTCCGTCCGTCTGTGTGTCCATGTAAAGCTTGTAATCAAACTGCAGGTCGCAAATATGAATATATTTTGACGAAATTTGGTATATATGCTTTTATCGGCCATGGGATGAACGCTATTGAAATTGGTGAGAATCGGTCCATGTTCAGACCTAGCCCCCATACAAATTACCCATATGAAATCGACATAAATTGCCATAAGATCCAAATTGTCATATAGATCTTACTCAAATTGGGTTTGTATGCGTTCATTACATCCACTAATGAGTAGTCCAAAAATGATCCCTTTGACCCCATATAGAGCTGCTTCCCGATCTTCACTTAAATCTATCAAAAAACAAAAATATTGCACAGATTTTTCTCAAATTTGGTTTGTATATATTTTTTCAAAATAAAAGTGACTTTACCAAATATTGTCAAGATCGGTCCATTTTTGGACCTAGTCCCTTTATAGATATAGCATCCGATATGAACTTTTTCATATCTGCAGCCAAAAAAATTAATAAAAATTCCACTCAAATTTGGTTTACGCTTATTTTCAATGTCCAGTTAGTTGGGCCTAAGAGATAGGGTTTCTAAACGCATGGTATAGGGTATCGTATAGTCGGTCTAGACCGACTATAATTTTCTTACTTGTTAATTTTTAATTTTTAATTTTTAATTTTTAATTTTTAAATTTTAATTTTTAATTTTTAATTTTTAATTTTTAATTTTTAATTTTTAATTTTTAATTTTTAATTTTTAATTTTTAATTTTTAATTTTTAATTTTTAATTTTTAATTTTTAATTTTTAATTTTTAATTTTTAATTTTTAATTTTTAATTTTTAATTTTTAATTTTTAATTTTTAATTTTTAATTTTTAATTTTTAATTTTTAATTTTTAATTTTTAATTTTTAATTTTTAATTTTTAATTTTTAATTTTTAATTTCTAATTTTTAATTTTTAATTTTTAATTTCTAATTTTTAATTTTTAATTTTTAATTTTTGTTTTTAATTTTTAATTTTTAATTTTTAATTTTTAATTTTTAATTTTTAATTTTTAATTTTTAATTTTTAATTTTTAATTTTTAATTTTTAATTTTTAATTTTTAATTTTTAATTTTTAATTTTTAATTTTTAATTTTTAATTTTTAATTTTTAATTTTTAATTTTTAATTTTTAATTTTTAATTTTTAATTTTTAATTTTTAATTTTTAATTTTTATTTTTTAATTTTTAATTTTTAATTTTTAATTTTTAATTTTTATTTTTTAATTTTTAATTTTTAATTTTTAATTTTTAATTTTTAATTTTTAATTTTTAATTTTTAATTTTTAATTTTTAATTTTTAATTTTTAATTTTTAATTTTTAATTTTTAATTTTTAATTTTTAATTTTTAATTTTTAATTTTTAATTTTCAATTTTTAATTTTTAATTTTTAATTTTTAATATTTAATTTTAATTTTTAATTTTTAATTTTTAATTTTTAATTTTTAATTTTTAATTTTTAATTTTTAATTTTTAATTTTTAATTTTTAATTTTTAATTTTTAATTTTTAATTTTTAATTTTTAATTTTTAATTTTTAATTTTTAATTTTTAATTTTTAATTTTTAATTTTTAATTTTTAATTTTTAATTTTTAATTTTTAATTTTTAATTTTTAATTTTTAATTTTTAATTTTTAATTTTTAATTTTTAATTTTTAATTTTTAATTTTTAATTTTTAATTTTTAATTTTTAATTTTTAATTTTTAATTTTTAATTTTTAATTTTTAATTTTTAATTTTTAATTTTTAATTTTTAATTTTTAATTTTTAATTTTTAATTTTTAATTTTTAATTTTTAATTTTTAATTTTTAATTTTTAATTTTTAATTTTTAATTTTTAATTTTTAATTTTTAATTTTTAATTTTTAATTTTTAATTTTTAATTTTTAATTTTTAATTTTTAATTTTTAATTTTTAATTTTTAATTTTTAATTTTTAATTTTTAATTTTTAATTTTTAATTTTTAATTTTTAATTTTTAATTTTTAATTTTTAATTTTTAATTTTTAATTTTTAATTTTTAATTTTTAATTTTTAATTTTTAATTTTTAATTTTTAATTTTTAATTTTTAATTTTTAATTTTTAATTTTTAATTTTTAATTTTTAATTTTTAATTTTTAATTTTTAATTTTTAATTTTTAATTTTTAATTTTTAATTTTTAATTTTTAATTTTTAATTTTTAATTTTTAATTTTTAATTTTTAATTTTTAATTTTCAATTTTTAATTTTTAATTTTTAATTTTTAATTTTTAATTTTTAATATTTAGTTTTTAATTTTTAATTTTTAATTTTTAATTTTTAATTTTTAATTTTTAATTTTTAGTTTTTAATTTTTAATTTTTAATTTTTAATTTTTAATTTTTAATTTTTAATTTTTAATTTTTAATTTTTAATTTTTAATTTTTAATTTTTAATTTTTAATTTTTAATTTTTAATTTTTAATTTTTAATTTTTAATTTTTGATTTTTAATTTTTAATTTTTAATTTTTAATTTTTAATTTTTAATTTTTAATTTTTAATTTTTAATTTTTAATTTTTAATTTTTAATTTTTAATTTTTAATTTTTAATTTTTAATTTTTAATTTTTAATTTTTAATTTTTAATTTTTAATTTTTAATTTTTAATTTTTAATTTTTAATTTTTAATTTTTAATTTTTAATTTTTAATTTTTAATTTTTAATTTTTAATTTTTAATTTTTAATTTTTAATTTTTAAATTTTAATTTTTAATTTTTAATTTTTAATTTTTAATGTTTAATTTTTAATTTTTAATTTTTAATTTTTAATTTTTAATTTTTTATTTTTAATTTTTAATTTTTAATTTTTAATTTTTAATTTTTAATTTTTAATTTTTAATTTTTAATTTTTAATTTTTAATTTTTAATTTTTATACCCTATACCACTATGTGGTTTGGGTATAATGACTTTGTGCTGCTGTTTGTAACCTGCTGTTTGTAACAACCAAAAATATTTGACCTAGACCCATCTTTAATTATACCGATCGAATCAGAATCACTTTCTGAGTTGATTTAACGTCCGTCCGTCCGTCCGTATGTCCGTCCGTCCGTCTGTGTGTCCATGTAAACCTTGTAATCAAACTGCAGGTCGCAAATATGAATATATTTTGACGAAATTTGGTATATATGCTTTTATCGGCCATGGGATGAACGCTATTGAAATTGGTGAGAATCGGTCCATGTTCAGACCTAGCCCCCATACAAATTACCCATATGAAATCGACATAAATTGCCATAAGATCCAAATTGTCATATAGATCTTACTCAAATTGGGTTTGTATGCGTTCATTACATCCACTAATGAGTAGTCCAAAAATGATCCCTTTGACCCCATATAGAGCTGCTTCCCGATCTTCACTTAAATCTATCAAAAAACAAAAATATTGCACAGATTTTTCTCAAATTTGGTTTGTATATATTTTTTCAAAATAAAAGTGACTTTACCAAATATTGTCAAGATCGGTCCATTTTTGGACCTAGTCCCTTTATAGATATAGCATCCGATATGAACTTTTTCATATCTGCAGCCAAAAAAATTAATAAAAATTCCACTCAAATTTGGTTTACGCTTATTTTCAATGTCCAGTTAGTTGGGCCTAAGAGATAGGGTTTCTAAACGCATGGTATAGGGTATCGTATAGTCGGTCTAGACCGACTATAATTTTCTTACTTGTTAATTTTTAATTTTTAATTTTTAATTTTTAATTTTTAATTTTTAATTTTTAATTTTTAATTTTTAATTTTTAATTTTTAATTTTTAATTTTTAATTTTTAATTTTTAATTTTTAATTTTTAATTTTTAATTTTTAATTTTTAATTTTTAATTTTTAATTTTTAATTTTTAATTTTTAATTTTTAATTTTTAATTTTTAATTTTTAATTTTTAATTTTTAATTTTTAATTTTTAATTTTTAATTTTTAATTTTTAATTTTTAATTTTTAATTTTTAATTTTTAATTTTTAATTTTTAATTTTTAATTTTTAATTTTTAATTTTTAATTTTTAATTTTTAATTTTTAATTTTTAATTTTTAATTTTTAATTTCTAATTTTTAATTTTTAATTTTTAATTTCTAATTTTTAATTTTTAATTTTTAATTTTTGTTTTTAATTTTTAATTTTTAATTTTTAATTTTTAATTTTTAATTTTTAATTTTTAATTTTTAATTTTTAATTTTTAATTTTTAATTTTTAATTTTTAATTTTTAATTTTTAATTTTTAATTTTTAATTTTTAATTTTTAATTTTTATTTTTTAATTTTTAATTTTTAATTTTTAATTTTTAATTTTTAATTTTTAATTTTTAATTTTTAATTTTTAATTTTTAATTTTTAATTTTTAATTTTTAATTTTTAATTTTCAATTTTTAATTTTTAATTTTTAATTTTTAATATTTAGTTTTTAATTTTTAATTTTTAATTTTTAATTTTTAATTTTTAATTTTTAATTTTTAATTTTTAATTTTTAATTTTTAATTTTTAATTTTTAATTTTTAATTTTTAATTTTTAATTTTTAATTTTTAATTTTTAATTTTTAATTTTTAATTTTTAATTTTTAATTTTTAATTTTTAATTTTTAATTTTTAATTTTTAATTTTTAATTTTTAATTTTTAATTTTTAATTTTTAATTTTTAATTTTTAATTTTTAATTTTTAATTTTTAATTTTTAATTTTTAATTTTTAATTTTTAATTTTTAATTTTTAATTTTTAATTTTTAATTTTTAATTTTTAATTTTTAATTTTTAATTTTTAATTTTTAATTTTTAATTTTTAATTTTTAATTTTTAATTTTTAATTTTTAATTTTTAATTTTTAATTTTTAATTTTTAATTTTTAATTTTTAATTTTTAATTTTTAATTTTTAATTTTTAATTTTTAATTTTTAATTTTTAATTTTTAATTTTTAATTTTTAATTTTTAATTTTTAATTTTTAATTTTTAATTTTTATACCCTATACCACTATGTGGTTTGGGTATAATGACTTTGTGCTGCTGTTTGTAACAACCAAAAATATTTGACCTAGACCCATCTTTAATTATACCGATCGAATCAGAATCACTTTCTGAGTTGATTTAACAATGTCCGTCCGTCCGTCCGTCCGTCTGTGTGTCCATGTAAAGCTTGTAATCAAACTGCAGGTCGCAAATATGAATATATTTTGACGAAATTTGGTATATAAGCTTTTATCGGCCATGGGATGAACGCTATTGAAATTGGTGAGAATCGGTCCATGTTCAGACCTAGCCCCCATACAAATTACCCATATGAAATCGACATAAATTGCCATAAGATCCAAATTGTCATATAGATCTTACTCAAATTGGGTTTGTATGCGTTCATTACATCCACTAATGAGTAGTCCAAAAATGATCCCTTTGACCCCATATAGAGCTGCTTCCCGATCTTCACTTAAATCTATTAAAAAACAAAAATATTGCACTGATTCTTCTCAAATTTTGTTTGTACATATTTTTGCAAAATACAAGAGACTTTACCAAACATGATCAGGATCGGTCCATTTTTGGACCTAGTCCCTTTATAGATATAGCATCCGATATGAACTTTTTCATATCTGCAGCCAAAAAAATTAATAAAAATCCCACTCAAATTTGGTTTTTGCTTATTTTCAATGTCCAGTTAGTTGGGCCTAAGAGATAGGGTTTCTAAACGCATGGTATAGGGTATCGTATAGTCGGTCTAGACCGACTATAATTTTCTTACTTGTTAATTTTTAATTTTTAATTTTTAATTTTTAATTTTTAATTTTTAATTTTTAATTTTTAATTTTTTATTTTTAATTTTTAATTTTTAATTTTTAATTTTTAATTTTTAATTTTTAATTTTTAATTTTTAATTTTTAATATTTAATTTTTAATTTTTAATTGTTAATTTTTAATTTTTAATTTTTAATTTTTAATTTTTAATTTTTAATTTTTAATTTTTAATTTTTAATTTTTAATTTTTAATTTTTAATTTTTAATTTTTAATTTTTAATTTTTAATTTTTAATTTTTAATTTTTAATTTTTAATTTTTAATTTTTAATTTTTAATTTTTAATTTTTAATTTTTAATTTTTAATTTTTAATTTTTAATTTTTAATTTTTAATTTTTAATTTTTAATTTTTAATTTTTAATTTTTAATTTTTAATTTTTAATTTTTAATTTTTAATTTTTAATTTTTAATTTTTAATTTTTAATTTTTAATTTTTAATTTTTAATTTTTAATTTTTAATTTTTAATTTTTAATTTTTAATTTTTAATTTTTAATTTTTAATTTTTAATTTATAATTTTTAATTTTTAATTTTTAATTTTTAATTTTTAATTTTTAATTTTTGATTTTAAATTTTTAATTTTTAATTTTTAATTTTTAATATTTAATTTTTAATTTTTAATTTTTAATTTTTAATTTTTAATTTTTAATTTTTAATTTTTAATTTTTAATTTTTAATTTTTAATTTTTAATTTTTAATTATTAATTTTTAATTTTTAATTTTTAATTTTTAATTTTTAATTTTTAATTTTTAATTTTTAATTTTTAATTTTTAATTTTTAATTTTTAATTTTTAATTTTTAATTTTTAATTTTTAATTTTTAATTTTTAATTTTTAATTTTTAATTTTTAATTTTTAATTTTTAATTTTTAATTTTTAATTTTTAATTTTTAATTTTTAATTTTTAATTTTTAGTTTTTAATTTTTAATTTTTAAGTTTTAATTTTAAATTTTTAATTTTTAATTTTTTATTTTTAATTTTTAATTTTTAATTTTTAATTTTTAATTTTTAATTTTTAATTTTTAATTTTTAATTTTTAATTTTTAATTATTAATTTTTAATTTTTTATTTTTAATTTTTAATTTTTAATTTTTAATTTTTAATTTTTAATTTTTAATTTTTAATTTTAAAATTTTAATTTTTAATTTTTAATTTTTAATTTTTAATTTTTATTTTTTATTTTTTAATTTTTAATTTTTAATTTTTAATTTTTAATTTTTAATTTTTAATTTTTAATTTTTAATTTTTAATTTTTAATTTTTAATTTTTAATTTTTAATTTTTAATTTTTAATTTTTAATTTTTAATTTTTAATTTTTAATTTTTAATTTTTCATTTTTATTTTTAATTTTTAATTTTTAATTTTTAATTTTTAATTTTTAGTTTTTAATTTTAATTTTTAAGTTTTAATTTTAAATTTTTAATTTTTAATTTTTAATTTTTAATTTTTAATTTTTAATTTTTAATTTTTAATTTTTAATTTTTAATTTTTAATTATTAATTTTTAATTTTTCATTTTTTATTTTTAATTTTTAATTTTTAATTTTTAATTTTTAATTTTTAATTTCTAATTTTTATTTTAAATTTTTATTTTTAATTTTTAATTTTTAATTTTTAATTTTTAATTTTTAATTTTTAATTTTTATTTTTAATTTTTAATTTTTAATTTTTCATTTTTAATTTTTAATTTTTAATTTTTAATTTTTAATTTTTAATTTTTAATTTTTAATTTTTAATTTTTAATTTTTAATTTTTAATTTTTAATTTTTAATTTTTAATTTTTAATTTTTAATTTTTAATTTTTAATTTTTAATTTTTAATTTTTAATTTTTAATTTTTAATTTTTATTTTTTAATTTTTAATTTTTAATTTTTAATTTTTAATTTTTAATTTTTAATTTTCAATTTTTAATTTTTTAATTTTTAATTTTTAATATTTAGTTTTTAATTTTAATTTTTAATTTTAAATTTTTAATTTTTAATTTTTAATTTTTAATTTTAATTTTTAATTTTTAATTTTTAATTTTTAATTTTTAATTTTTAATTTTTAATTTTTAATTTTTAATTTTTAATTTTTAATTTTTAATTTTTAATTTTTAATTTTTAATTTTTAATTTTTAATTTTTAATTTTTAATTTTAATTTTTAATTTTTAATTTTTAATTTTTAATTTTTAATTTTTAATTTTTAATTTTTAATTTTTTAATTTTTAATTTTTAATTTTTAATTTTTAATTTTTAATTTTTAATTTTTAATTTTTAATTTTTAATTTTTAATTTTTAATTTTTAATTTTTAATTTTTAATTTTTAATTTTTAATTTTTAATTTTTAATTTTTAATTTTTAATTTTTAATTTTTAATTTTTAATTTTTAATTTTTAATTTTTAATTTTTAATTTTTAATTTTTAATTTTTAATTTTTTAATTTTTAATTTTTAATTTTTAATTTTTAATTTTTAATTTTTAATTTTTAATTTTTAATTTTTAATTTTTAATTTTTAATTTTTAATTTTTAATTTTTAATTTTTAATTTTTAATTTTTAATTTTTAATTTTTAATTTATAATTTTTAATTTTTAATTTTTAATTTTTAATTTTTAATTTTTAATTTTTAATTTTTGATTTTAAATTTTAAATTTTTAATTTTTAATTTTTAATATTTAATTTTTAATTTTTAATTTTTAATTTTTAATTTTTAATTTTTAATTTTTTAATTTTTAATTTTTAATTTTTAATTTTTAATTTTTAATTTTTAATTTTTAATTTTTAATTTTTAATTTTTAATTTTTAATTTTTAATTTTTAATTTTTAATTTTTAATTTTTAATTTTAATTTTTAATTTTTAATTTTTAATTTTTAATTTTTAATTTTTAATTTTTAATTTTTAATTTTTAATTTTTAATTTTTAATTTTTAATTTTTAATTTTTAATTTTAATTTTTAATTTTTAATTTTTAATTTTTAATTTTTAATTTTTAATTTTTAATTTTTAATTTTTAGTTTTTAATTTTTAATTTTTTAAGTTTTAATTTTAAATTTTTAATTTTTAATTTTTTATTTTTAATTTTTAATTTTTAATTTTTAATTTTTAATTTTTAATTTTTAATTTTTAATTTTTAATTTTTAATTATTAATTTTTAATTTTTTATTTTTAATTTTTAATTTTTAATTTTAATTTTTAATTTTTAATTTTTAATTTTAAAATTTTAATTTTTAATTTTTAATTTTTAATTTTTATTTTTTAATTTTTAATTTTTAATTTTTAATTTTTTAATTTTTAATTTTTAATTTTTAATTTTTAATTTTTAATTTTTAATTTTTAATTTTTAATTTTTAATTTTTAATTTTTAATTTTTAATTTTAATTTTTAATTTTTCATTTTTAATTTTTAATTTTTAATTTTAATTTTTAATTTTTAATTTTTAATTTTTAATTTTTAATTTTTAATTTTTAATTTTTAATTTTTAATTTTTAATTTTTAATTTTTAATTTTTAATTTTTAATTTTTAATTTTTAATTTTTAATTTTTAATTTTTAATTTTTAATTTTTAATTTTTAATTTTTAATTTTTAATTTTTAATTTTTAATTTTTAATTTTTAATTTTTAATTTTTAATTTTTAATTTTTAATTTTTAATTTTTAATTTTTAATTTTTAATTTTTCATTTTTAATTTTTAATTTTTAATTTTTAATTTTTAATTTTTAATTTTTAATTTTTAATTTTTAATTTTTAATTTTTAATTTTTAATTTTTAATTTTTAATTTTAATTTTTAATTTTTAATTTTTATTTTTAATTTTTAATTTTTAATTTTTAATTTTTAATTTTTAATTTTTAATTTTTAATTTTTAATTTTTAATTTTTAATTTTTAATTTTTAATTTTTAATTTTTAATTTTTAATTTTTAATTATTATTTTTTAATTTTTAATTTTTAATTTTTAATTTTTAATTTTTAATTTTTAATTTTTAATTTTTAATTTTTAATTTTTAATTTTTAATTTTTAATTTTTAATTTTTAATTTTTAATTTTTAATTTTTAATTTTTAATTTTTAATTTTTAATTTTTAATTTTTAATTTTTAGTTTTTAATTTTTAATTTTTAATTTTTAATTTTTAATTTTTAATTTTTAATTTTTAATTTTTAATTTTTAATTTTTAATTTTTAATTTTTAATTTTTAATTTTTAATTTTTAATTTTTAATTTTTAATTTTTAATTTTAATTTTTAATTTTTAATTTTTAATTTTTAATTTTAATTTTTAATTTTTAATTTTTATTTTTAATTTTTAATTTTTAATTTTTAATTTTTAATTTTTAATTTCTAATTTTTAATTTTTAATTTTTAATTTTTAATTTTTAGTTTTTAATATTTAATATTTAATAATTAATTTTTAATTTTTAATTTTTTGTTTTTAGTTTTTAATTTTTAATTTTTAGTTCTTAATTTCTAATTTTTAATTTTTAATACCTAATTTTTAATTTTTAATTTTTAATTTTTAATTTTTAATTTTTAATGTTTAATTTTTAATTTTTAATTTTTAATTTTTAATTTTTAATTTTTAATTTTTAATTTTTAATTTTTAATTTTTAATTTTTAATTTTTAATTTTTAATTTTTAATTTTTAATTTTTAATTTTTAATTTTTAATTTTTAATTTTTAATTTTTAATTTTTAATTTTTAATTTTTAATTTTTAATTTTTAATTTTTAATTTTTAATTTTTAATTTTTAATTTTTAATTTTTAATTTTTAATTTTTAATTTTTAATTTTTAATTTTTAATTTTTAATTTTTAATTTTTAATTTTTAATTTTTAATTTTTAATTTTTAATTTTTAATTTTTAATTTTTAATTTTTAATTTTTAATTTTTAATTTTTAATTTTTAATTTTTAATTTTTAATTTTTAATTTTTAATTTTTAATTTTTAATTTTTAATTTTTAATTTTTAATTTTTAATTTTTAATTTTTAATTTTTAATTTTTAATTTTTAATTTTTAATTTTTAATTTTTAATTTTTAATATTTAATTTTTAATTTTTAATTTTTAATTTTTAATTTTTAATTTTTAATTTTTAATTTTTAATTTTTAATTTTTAATTTTTAATTTTTAATTTTTAATTTTTAATTTTTAATTTTTAATTTTTAATTTTTAATTTTTAATTTTTAATTTTTTATTTTTAATTTTTAAGATTTAATATTTAAGTTTTAATTAATAATTTCTAATTTTTCAATTCAATTTTTTCAATCTTAAAATTTCATTTTCCATTTTCCATTTTCCAGTTTTCAATTTTCATTTTAATTTTTCGTTTTTCAATGTTCATTTTCCATTTTTCAATTTTCATTTTAAATGTTTAATTTTCCATTTTCCATTTTAATTTTAAATTTTCATTATTCATTTTCCACTTTCAATTTTAAGTTTTTAATTTTTCAATTTTCATTTTCCATATTTCATTTTTTATTTTTCATTTTTCAATTTTCATTTTCCATTTTTCATTTTTCAATTTTCATTTTCCATTTTTCATTTTCCATTTTTTAATTTTCATTTTACATTTTCCATTTTTCATTTTCCATTTTTAATTTTTCAATTTTCATTTTCCATTTTCCGTTTTCCATTTTGTATTTTCCATTTTTCAATTTTCATTATCCATTTCCCATTTTCCATTTTGCGTGTTCCATTTTCAATTTTTCATTTTTCAATTTTCATTTTACATTTTTCATTTTCCATTTTTAATTTTTCAATTTTAATATCCATTTTCCATTTTCCATTGTGCATTTTCCATTTTCATTTTTCAATTTTCACTTTCCATTTTTCATTTTCCATTTATCATTTCACTTTTTCAATTTTCAATTTCCATTTACCATTAGTCATTTTTCATTTTTCTATTTTCATTTTTCATTTTTCAATTTTCATTTTCCATTTTTCAATTTCATTTTCCATTTTTCATTTTTTATTTTCCATTTTTCATTTTTATTTTTCCATTTTTCAATTTTCATTTTTCATTAGTCATTTTTCATTTTTCAATTTTCATTTTTCTTTTTTCATTTTCCATTTTCCATTTTTCATTTTCTATTCTCCATTTTTCATTTTCCATTTTTCATTTTCCATTTTACATTTTCCATTTTC
Organism: Cordilura impudica; assembly: GCA_963682025.1. NCBI lineage: Eukaryota > Metazoa > Arthropoda > Insecta > Diptera > Scathophagidae > Cordilura > Cordilura impudica. Next base: position 203,740,185 of record OY821517.1, on the reverse strand, counting down.
CATTTTCCATTTTTTTCATTTTCATTTTTTCTTTCATATTGGCGATTTTTTTTATTATAACGTGATAACGATAAAATATATGTGGCAATACTATTAACATGAGCTATGTTATTGTGTTCTTGGTATTGTTAATATATGTATATCCATAATTTTTTTGTGGCATTTTTTTTATGTTGTTGTACAATTATTATGTTCAACCACTGAACTGTTACAACAAACACACTGGGTTTTATGCTTTTTTAGAGGCATCTATATGTTTTTGCTCGTATCTAGTCACAATGATGCCCGATTTAGCCCATTTTCACCAACCTGCTGGGAATTATGGCAAATGATATTGTTGTAACCTTATCCAGTTAGATGGCTTTTTTTGTGAATGAGCGTGATTTCAACAGATAGACGGACAGACGGACATCGCTATATCGACTCGAGCTGTGATAAGGATCAAGAATATATATACTTTCTGGGGTCGGAAATTAGTTTTTCGTTTGGAGTTAAATACTAAATGGAAAAGGGATGTATTTCCTAACTCTTTACCTAAATAAGTCAAGTGTGAAATATTAATATTATAAGAAAAAATAAACTAAATGAAATGAAAAATCGCTTTCATCCTTACCACTGACAATGAGTGGTGTAGGGTTTAAAAATCGATGGAAACATCCACTGTCCCAATGGCTACATTTACACGAGTCGATAGAGCCGAAAATAATGATTTCATTTATTTGTTAATAAAACTGCTGCACTTCTTGTGTGATACATTATATTTTTATTATTCCAAAATACATACATATTCGTAAATATGTTTACATAGCTATATATTTAAGGTTAGATTATATACAGTACCTAGTGTTTTAATGTAGTACATTATTTGTTATTTATTTATTGACCTATAGGTTAGAAGCTTAAACGTATTTATTTACTAAGATAATTATATATGTATGTACATATGCACAGATGTATGTGTTTACTTCGACTTTACAAACCGTACATTCATACATATGTACATTGTCGCACTTTAAATGTATCTGAGCAAAAACCTCCAGGAACGGAACCATGTTTATTGCAAATCAAAACAAAATTTATGTAAATATTTATAAAACTAGTTAAATAATGTATTTGTGTATGTGTAAGTGTTTGTGTATAGTTAGGTTAGTACTTCTGTATACGAATGAATGCAACATATGCCATAAGATACAATAATTTCATCTATCATTCAGTTAACTACGAGTATTAGATACTTCCTTATTCTATTCTTTATAAAATATATGTATATAAGTATGTACATAATTTACTTTACCTATTATGTACATGTAAACATGTTCATTTACAGGCAACTCAACTTTTAAGTCTGAATTGATAACAAATTTTCTTAGCTGTTCTCTTGCATATAAGGGATAGTAAAATGTGATCAACTTGTAGTATGAGAATGTGAGTGATATATTCTTTTGAATTCACATATTAAGAGAACGTGAGTCTGACTTGGGTGCTACATCGAAATTGTTACTATTGTTTCGGTTTCATTTGAGGGGGATGGTGACAGCAACAAGTCTTCGACATAGTTGCGATCGATGTTGCTGCTGCGAAACAAATTGTAGAGCTGAAGCTCATATATAGAACTCCTGGTCGGTGAGTAGGAATTCTCGCGTATAAGGCGAATGCTAGCATTTTGGCATAAATGATTTTCTAGAAGGCAACAGGCATAAAATGCTTAAAGCCATGACCATGTGCCAAACGGAATGAACGATATGATAATTTTGTTTGGTTTGCAGAAAGGCATAGCAGATTAAGCCCACCATTACTAGTGCAGTACCCATGGGCATGTAGATAATTAGATACTTACGAGCTGGGAACCATTTGCGCGATTTATAGCAGCGCATTCCCCAACTGGCAGATATTAAACAAATGCCCGTTAGGGCTGGTGCCAAAAATACCCACAAACTCTGTTTATTCAGCTCGGTGCCGAAAGCTAATAGAATTGCTCCCAGCATATGAAGAAGTGAAACAAATTGCTGGCGTATGTGTGACATGGCAACCAAAGTAACCCATATGGCAAGGAGCCCGCAATAGAAATCACAAAATTGCAAAACGCCGATTTTTACTAGGCAAAAACTGTACTCGTCTTCTCCGGAGTCACAGGCATGGTAGAAAATTGAAAAAAACATGGCAAAGAAGTATATAACACCTTCAGTGTAGAATTTTCTTCGGACAGCCATGTAGATGCTCGGGATGAAGAGTAAATTACTAAGTGTAAGTAATAGGGAGGCCAATAGAAGGGACATGCTGGATGGCACTTCAGAATCTTCAGTACAGTCCCAACCCCGATAACCTTTCATGCATACACACGTTGAGAACACAAAACCACCGGACATATAGTGAAAGCAACGTCCAAATCGACCACATCTACCAGCTACACAGGGGCTCGATGAGACGGTAAATACCACTGACGTACTGCAATTGTCCAAGGCAAAGTGTTGCTCAGTTGCAAATTTATGATGGCCTTCAAATTGTTTAGTCATTTCGAGGTGATTAGTGGTACACTTCGAGTCCATAAGACACTCTTTAATTTTCAGCGTCTCTGTCTCATTCATGGCATTCAAACATTTGCGATCATTTATGCAATCGCGGTAATGCGGAAACTTTGCAGCGCATGCACAAGGTTGACGCATGAGGTCCAGCATGTGTACGTACTTCTTGACGAATTCCTTGACACTATCAATGATGGTTGCACGTGACGTAGTCTCTGCACCGTGACAATATAGGCCCATGGTCACATACCATTGACCACTTTCGGGAAAAGGCACGTGTATTAGACCTGTACTGGTATTCAAATCAGTGTTGTTAACTATACTAGAAGCGGGTATCAAGCGCCGTCCGTAACGACACTTATCAGGCCATGTAGGTTCCCCAGGTTCCCCGAGATGCATACAAACAATTATAGTTTGATTACTACGTGGCAGTGACTTAGCTTCCGACTTCTGTTGGTCACCTTCACTTCCATTTCCTTCATGATTATCGTTCAATCCAATGCTTGGTCCACCGATGAGTTTTTCTGCCAAAATTCCACCCCGTTCATTGGTAGTTGGAATGATGTGTGTTGGTTTGACAGTTTCTTCTTCCGATGCTTTGTTGCCATGTTTCATGGATACTGCAAACGATAAGGTTCCACCTATATCGTAAACCTCTCCAACATCAAATGAAAATCCCGCAGGCATTCCGGCAGTAAGATTTAACACTGTTGGAACTGTTCCATTTTCATCAGGTACCAAATCATAGTCGAACATAAAAAACTCGCGATAAGTTTGCCTTAAGAGAGGATAAAATTCCATATCTCGAAAATTTTTTGGTTGCCAGGCATTTTTTTTTTTATTACAGCGATTAGCATTTGAACTAGAAGCATTGCCTATGCCATCATTATTCGTCTCATTTTCCATTCCATTAGGAAAATTTGCATCCTCCTTATCCTCAACATCCACTGAGGGTTCATGGTAATCGATTTGCAATATATATGCCAAATGGTACCAAGTAGTTGTCTCATTACCTTCACTCTTTGTAGGCATTTTAACAAACATTCTCTGACGTTTCAACCGATGCATTTGCTCGGTATTTCTCAGTTGCATTTGTTCATTTTTCTTAGCTTCTGGTTGTGTTTGACCTGAAATGCGATTAACCATAAAACTTCCCTGAGTGACGAACTCGAGTATGGCATAGTGCCAGGCCATGGGTTGCACATAAAACTCAATAGAGATTTGACCTGTTTGATTTGGTTTAATAACTGTGCTGTGTATATAATTACTTTCGTAGCTTCTCTCCGCCTCTGTCCCACGGCTAGGGAAGGCGTTTGCCTGTATGTGAAAGCCAACATCGGGACAATGGGAACATACTTGTGCAAATGTGATGCGTGCAGTGGCTATTCCAATGTCACGAGGTACATAGAATTTGTAAATGATTTCATTATTTGTGGTTGCAGATAATGATGTCGACGCAAATGTTGCAGTTGAGCGTTTTAAATAGTCTTTTGATGAAATTGTTTGGTTAGATGTTATTGTTGTTGCTGTTGCATTCCTATCAACCTCAGACAATGTTGAATTGCTGACATATTTGGCATTGTTCAGACCATTAATTTGCTGCTTTTGTTTCTGTAAATAGGAATGTTGTGTCCTGCTGGTGTTATTGTAACTCTTGACATTGCTTTGCTCATCCCTGTTGCTCGTTAGAGTGCTATTATGCACTTGACCATTATTTATGATAATCGGCTGGAAATGTAACACCGACATTTCAGCCAACAACAATGTGTCACATGATGCAGCAAGACCTGTAAAGAAAATTAATGTTTACAAACAATAATTGAATGTGTATATAATTGATCTTAATAGCGATAAACTACAAAGCGTTTCTAAATCAAATTACGTATGTATACATATATACATATGTATGTAGTAAGTGATTAACTTAATTTTATTTAATCCATATATAAAGAGACTATCTACGCATGCTTGTTTTACCCCCACAAAGACAGAAAAGTAAGTTTTTCTTTGAAATGTTATTATGTTTCATATTTTGGATAATGCATATGGGCTGAAAATAATATTTTGCATTTATTGAGACTGATTTTGTTACTAATTTCTTTCATAATTTTTGATTTAAGCCGATATATGTAGACCGACAATACAGAAGATGCCAATTATTTACAAAAAAACAAGTAAGAAAATTATAGTCGGTCTAGACAGACTATACGATACTGTTAGCAGAGAAAAAGACTTGTTTCCTATAAATATATACTGTCAGAGACTAAAGTTTAAATACAACTCAAAAATTGTATGTTTAAAGAAAAGTAAACGTTTCAGAAAAACTTAAAGTATACAGTTTTATTAAGTTTAATAAATAACAAAAAACAACAACAAAAAATATAGACTCCATTACAAACATAACGGTAATCCTTAAAAATACGATAAAATTCACTGGACAAAAGTTTAAATACATCTTGGAATGTTAAAACATTTTTTAAATAAATTAAAAAAGAAAAACATTTTAATACTTTGTTGGACCGCCATGACTATCAATTACTGCCTGCAAGCGGCGTGGCATAGAAAGTACCAAGCTTTCTGTTTCAGAAGGCGATATTTCTGACCAGATTTGTTTAAGAGCTTCTTTAAACGACTCTTTGCTCGTTATTGAAGTTGATGCTAATTTGCGCTTCATTAAATCCCAAACGTGCCCAATTGGGTTTAAGTCTGGTGATTGAGGTGGACTATGGAGCTGTCTGGGAGCATAAAAAAGCAACCACTCTTTCACAAGAAGTGCAGTGTGCTTGGGATCGTTATCCTGTTGAAAAATCCAACGGGTTCCAAGGCCCAAGATGTCGACGGATGCTTGCAAATTTCTTTCCAATATACTCTTGTATGTATGTTGATTCATTATGCCATCAATAAGCTCCAAATTCCCAACCCCCGCTGCTCCCATCGCTCCCCAAACCATTACATTGCCACCTCCATGTTTTACCGTAGGAACCAAATTTTGTATTTGAAGGGCAGTGTTTGGCTTGCGCCAGACCTGTGCACGTCCATCGCTTCCAAATAAATTAAATTTGCGCTCGTCTGTAAAAAGAACTGTTCTCCAAAACTCAGCGTCTTTGTCTTTATACTTATTTGCAAACTCCAGTCTAAGTTTTCTGTTTTTTTCAATTATTAGTGGCTTTTTTCGGGGAACTCGGCTTTTATATCCATTTTTTTGCAATGCTCTTTGAACAGTTCTTGGATGAACATGTTTGTTATAGTTCTTACCGATATCAGCTGCAAGTTTTGGGGCACTTATTCTTGGATTCTTTTTCACTTCTCTTACGATATGGTTAACATCACGATTGGTAAGTTTTTTTGGACGACCGCTTCTTGGCATATTTGCTACAGAGCCATTTTCCTTGTATTTTCTAATTATGTTATGGAAAATGGCACATTTAATAATTTTCCTATTTCCCGATACGATTTTTCTTCGTTAAAATGTTTTATTATTAAATGTATAATGCTGGACTCTATTTCTTTACCTTTGCCCATAATTTTCGATAAAACTTGGAATGCTGATAATAAGAAGGTTACTAATAACAAGTGCTGGCTTGTAAGAAAAGAATTTCATCAAAACATAAAATATAACTGTACTTTGTTTTTGAGAAATAAAAGAGAGTTCTTTGTTTTGCAAGATGTATTTAAACTTTTGTCCGCTGCATTTTGTAGTTATTGTGGGATTTACCGTTATGTTTGTAATGAAGTCTATATTTTTTGCTGTTGTTTTTTGTTATTTATGAAACTTAATAAAACTGTATACTTTAAGTTTTTCTGAAACGTTTACTTTTCTTTAAACATACAATTTTTGAGGTGTATTTAAACTTTATTCTCTGACAGTAGATAAATTGGAAATGAAAATTTTATTTTCTTTATCTGGTTAAAAACTTAAACACCAATCAATGCATATGTGTCTATAAAAACAGAAACATAACAAGTGTTTTATTGCAAAGTATGAATGAATAAATATGTAAACAAATTGATTCTCAATACTTCCACTTTTGTTTAAATAATTATTCACCCATTCACGTTAAATAATATTTAGTAATTTCTTTGTTATGAAGTTGTTGCTTTAAGAGCGGATTTGTAAAACTATCAGCCATTTGTTCAGTTGTTGGCACATACTTAAGTTGAAAACCTTTATTTTCATATACCTCACGAATGAAATGGAACTTTACCACAATATACTTGGTTCGTTTGTGAAACTGTGGATTATTAAAAAGCTTTATGGAACTTTGATTATCCAAACATAAAATGGGAAGTTGAAGGTTGTCACCAGTAAAATGTTTTAACAAACGTTGCACCCAAATTAGCATTCACAGGCTGCCTTGTACTCCGCTTCGGTAGTAGAGAGCGCTATTGTCTGCTGTTTTCTTGACGAAATCGGACCTTCCGATAACATTATAACAAAACCACCAGTTGAATGTCTAAATCTGAATAACAATTTAAAGATAAGGTGTTAGATTTTGAAAATTCAATTCCTTGATCAATAGTTCCGCACAAATATTTAAAAACCCGCTTCAGTCCAGCAACATGTTCAACATTAAAGGAATCCATAAAGTGACTTGCATATGAAACAGCAAATGCAATATCTGGTCTTGTTGCTATTGCGAGATACATAAGAGATCCAATTGCTTCTCGATATGGAAACTTGACATTATGTGAATCGATACTTGATGTTTTAACATTTTCAGCAGGTGTATACACTATTCTAGAATATTGCATATCCAACTTTTGAAGCACTTTCGTTACATATGCGGCTTGACGAACACATATCTTGCTCGGTTGTTGTATTATCTCTATTACTAAATAGAAGAGTGAACTAAATACTTTAACGTCAAGCTCGCTTCTCAAACAATTTTTAAACTCTTCTGCTACATCTTTTGATTCTGCAGCAATTATACCATCATCAATGTATATAGCCAGTATGATTTTCTTCTTTTTAATTTCCCCAGTAAAGACACAAGAATCTGCATTGCTTACCTTAAAACTTAACATATTGATGCCTGTTTAAGCCCATACAGACTTTTATTAAGTTTGATCAGTACCATCGTCATATCCAATAGGTTGATGCATATATCTATCTTCCTCTAGTTCACCATACAAAAAAGATGTTTTTATATCAAATTGTGTGAGAAAATAATTTAAAGATGCACTCAAGGCTAAGATTGCTCGAATAGAAGTAAATTTCGCTACTGGACTAAAAGTCTCCTCGTAATCTATTCCTTGCTTTTGGGTAAAACCTCGTATAACTAACCGCGCTTTAAATCGTTCTTGGTTTATTTTGGATTTGTATACCCACTTGTAAGAAATTGCTGTTTTACCTTTAGGTAGCTGTACCAAGTCCAAGTTTCATTAGCCATAAGAGATTCATACTCTTCATCCATGGCTTGCTTCCACAGCAACTTAAGATTACTATTTACTGCTTCTTGGTAGTTTTGGGGTCCATCATAATCGGCCATTAGTGCACAATTTATAATACTCTGAATCAGACTCTGCTTTCCTAAACGCAAATTGTACCGAACCTTGTACTTCATGATCATTGTCTATAACTGCATTTTGGTCTCCTAAGCCATTATGAGCATCCTCAAATTCCTCTGTAGATTCAATTTCTAATGTAGGGTTTTCCATAGATTTATTCTCCCTCACAATGTCATGATTAGTATAATCCACGAAATTCTCTTGCACTATAATCTCCTTTTCAGATTCTCTAATAATGACATTTCGTGAAATTTCTAACCGTTTTTTCGATAGCCCTTACAGTTTTCTTGATATCCAACAAAAACGCCTTTCTTGGACTTTAGATCCAAGTTCCTACGTTTTTCTTGTGGAACATGAACAAATGCATCTGAACCAAAAATATGAAGCATAGAAATATCGGAAATTTTTCCAAACCACAACTCAAAAGGACTTTTATCTTTCTGTGGACTCTTTCCTGACCTATTTAATATAAATACTACACAATTAACTGCCTCTCCCCAGTAGTTAAGCTTAAGATTCTTATTGTGTATCATAGATCTAGCTGCTTCTGCCAAAGTTCTCATGTCTCTTTCGGCTCTACCGTTATGTTCCGGTGTATATGGTGTAGATTTTTGGTTTATAACTTTGTATTTACGTAAAATACCTCTTTATTAACGTACTAAGAACCATTGTCTGATCGTAATGTTTTAACGTTCGTGCCTTTATCTGCTTCCACTTGATCAAAATATTTAGATATTTCTTGAGGTACATGCGATTTGGCTTTGATGAAGTAAACGTAACGATAGTTTGAAAAGTCATATCGAAAAATGACCATAAAACGAGATCCACCAAACGATTTTTCTTAATTCGGTTCGCAAAGATCTGTATGCACCAGGCTTCCGACTCTTTAGCTCTGTTTATTCTTTCAGCAAATGGCATTCTGTGTCGCTTACCCATTACACACCCTTCACAAAAGAAGTCGCCATCTGAATATTTAATATTGTGCCGCAACAACACATATTTTATGTGATTTTTGCCTAGATGGCATAGTTGCAAAGAACTGCCTTTTACTGCAACATTTGCTTTAACTTCTACTTCTTGAACTTTTAGCAGCAACTTAAAGAGTATTGAATTTTCTCTTATTTCCCTAAGATAAATTTTAAATACGCATTCGTTTGCTTCGGCTTCCATAGTATACCATTTATTCAGACATGCATTTGTAGAAAAAAGATTTAGTTTGATTTGCGGTAGATAAAGAACATTAGACATATATTTGCTATTCCAGACCTTACCATCAAATGCCTTTACATAAACATATCCTAACCAAATGCAGGAATGACAGCACCATTTCCAACTCTTATACTTTTTGGGATGTTAAACTGAACATAATTTTGAAACCATTCTTTTCTGCTTGACATATGACCATGCATTCTTTTTTGAAGAAACTACAAATAAATGCTCTCCGACAAAAGCATCACCTCCACCAGACTTCTTAAAATTTTTGGTGGGACAATCTCGTTTCCTATGTTCGAATTTATTGCAGATGAAACATTTACCTTTTAAATTCTTGTCACTATTTGGATTTTGTTAATTATTCTTGGAAATTTTCTTAGAATTTCTTTTAGCTGCAAAGGCTTCGGTCTTCGAGAGTTGAATTCCTAATCTGGATTCCTCCATACTGAATCTTGATGTTAAGTTTCTTAGAGTTCGTTCTTCTTTAGCCATAGCTTCCTATGATGCAAAGAAATGTTTGAAATCTTCCGGCTACATCATTAATATCTTGGTTATAAGCATATTATTTGTAATTTTCTCACCAAGATCTTCAAGCTGCTTTGGCATCTCCTGTAATTTAGAAACGTGTACAGATATTGCATTTCCAGGAACTTTCTCATATTGGCAAAATTGTTGTTGAAGCAAAAGTATCGACGTCTCAGACTTCTGTTCGTATACGCTTTCGAAAACAGTCCACATAGCTGCCGCTGAATCACAACTTAGTACATACAACATTGACTCCTCACCCATGGATATTACCAGAGTCTTTTGAGCTTTGGCATCTGCTAAACTCTAGCTATTTAAATCATCATATTTGGTAAGGTCACTTATTTTTCGCAAAAATATATAAATACCAAATTTGAGACAAATCTGTGCAATGTTTTTGTTTTTTGATTGATTTAAGCGAAGATCGGGAATTAGCTTCATATGGGGTCTATGACTTAGAATTGTCCCATAGGGTTTATTTTTGGACTACTGATAAACGGATGTATTAAACATACACAAACCCAATTTGACCGAGATCTATAAGATAATTTGGATTTTATGACAATTTTAGTCGATTTCTTTGCGGTCATTTGTATAGGGACTAGGTCTGAAGATGCACCGATTTTCACCAATTTCAATAGCGTTCATCCCATGGTCGATAGAAGCTCATAATCTAAATTTCATCAAAATATATTGATATTTGCGAACTGTAGTTTGATTACATGGACATATAGACGGATGGACGGGCGGACGGACATCGCTAAGTCGACTCAGAAAGTGATTCTGAGTCAATCAGTATAGTTACCAACATCAGCACAGAGTCAGTATACCCTGACCACATAGTGAGTGTTATAGGGTATAAATACATGAACAAATTTTAAGCTACTCTCTTGCATTTAATATGCATATTGTCATCCTGCAACGGGAATAAATTTTTAAAAAATAAGACATTTCTATAAGTTTAAACTTTACTCTTTAAAAAAGGAAACACGGTCTGGAAATGAAGAACTGATTGTGAATTCCATAAATGCGAATGGCTCTCGTATGGTGTAATTTGTATCTAGCACTCGATTTGTAAAAATTATAATTTTAACAAGCGAACTGGTTAAAACAGATTATTTTAAAAGCCTTGATAAGTCAAATCTCCCAGGGCTGTGGAGTCGTCAAAAAAAAGTTCCAAGTCCGACTCCGACTCCATCCGCTAAAATTTTTATAGTCCCACTCCCACTCCTACTCCAAATCTTACTCCGATGCTGAATGTGGGTAATTCATGCCCCTGAATCAATATAACATATATTTTTTAAAATATTTTATTTATTTATATTAATTATTTTAATAACAAACAAAATACTATAAGAAAACTTCAAATAAAATAGCAAAACTTAAAAAAATAACTCTGCATTTGTGTTTAGAAATAGGATAGCTTCAATTGTAGGCTTCATTGGTGCTCTCAAATCAGATCTGACGATTCTGAGTGTAGAAGATAGTACTTCTGCGGACACTTGTTTCGATCGCAATGTCGCGGTGATCAGAGCAGCACATGGATAATCCCAAGGTACTTTGGAATTGCATCTTTTTTTGCTAAATATGAACAACGGTCAAATTTCTCTACCTCCTTTAATGCCTGGTAGAAGTATATTTTAAATGTAGCTAAGACTGTTGGGGTTTCTGTGTCTCCGCTATTTTCCGCTATATTTAAGCGACGCACTGTGGACCATATTTTGAGAAGGCGGCCAAAAATCATTCTTTTTATGGTTACCGATTTTAAAGTTATGTAATTAATTTGAAAGTAAAACCTCGGGAGCCAAAAAGTTGCGACTCTATTTCAACTATATCACAGCGAACAGGGCCTTCGAAAATGGACTTTCTCATTATTTTGCTAAAATTAAAAATTTCTTTGTAAATTTTAATTTTTAAATGACTGTAACTTTTTTGTTTTAAAAGATTTTAAAGTATAATAAATTTTGTAACTTCTAAGCTATTAATATTAGAAATATAAAGTCATTGAGTCGTTTAGAAATAAAAAAAAATTTAAAAAAGGTTCAAATTTCCCGAAAATCTCCTACTTAATAGAGCATAACTCCTGTCCATCAAAAAAAATCTTGCACTCTTCTGTAGTCCGAGACCCCTACACTCCTTTATCCCATTGTATACCCGCCAGTTTCCGCCCGTGTGCACCAGAACAATTTTTCTGACCCAAGGTCAAATATTTTGTGCAAAATTTATGAATACAAAAGTTTTCCACTATGTGGTTAGGGTATAATGATTTGCCCTGATGTTTATAACTACCAAAAATATTGGACCTATACCTATAATAATCTTCTATTATTATTAAGCAATCGACCCAAAATCATTCTCTGAGTCTATTTAACGATGTCCGTCCGTCCGTCGGTGTGTTATGAATACAAAAGTGAGGAATCGGTAGAGTTGACACGAGTTGTTATATACTTATAAGAATGGGTTGAGACGTAATGTGCTTAATTGTTAAATTATATGAATGGGTAAAATCTTTTTTATTTTGACAGGTACATTTTCATAGGTATTTTTCAACAGCATTAATAGTAGGGACTTGAGTTATATAGTTTAAATACCTGACAAAATGGGGGAAAAAATTTAAGTAACAGGTAAATGGTAAAAAGCTATTTTTTTTTTAGTATTTTGAATACTTTTTCATGACATTTCATTTAATACATTACATATATAAGCTCGGATTTATATTAATATTTCTTATAAAAAATAGAAGTTTTCTTCTAAAAATATTATTATTTAATTAATTTTTAATACTATTTGGCATCATATTATAAAGTCTTAATCCTTTATAAAATAGTGATTTTTGCATATCATTAGTATCTGCTCGTTGAAGCCTGAAATCTGTAGCATTCCTCAGGCTGTACGGTTGAACATCACCAACGTATCTTATTTGTTCAATCGAATATTCGGTTGTATGTATATTCAGCCATTTCAGAATGTCATAACATAACATAAGATTTATAGAGGTAAATCGATTAAATTTCAAAATTGTACGCATCGCTTTATTTTGTAGTTTTTGTAGTCTTGTTGTTTGCTGTTCTGAACAACATGTGTATAATACAGTTAATCCATATTCAAAATGGGGCTTAATTATTGTATTATATATAGTTATTGCAGATGTAATTGATAATTTATTTCTTATTCGTTTGAAAAATCAGATTTTGTAAACTATTTTTTTAGATACATATTCAAGATGTTCCTTGAAATTTAAGTCTTTGTTTATTAAGAAACCCAGATATTTAATGTTGTTAACTTTTTCTATTATTACATTATTTATTTTAAATGTTATGTTAGTGTTCATATTTATTTCCATAAATTTCGTTTTACTTTCGTGTAATTTTAGTTTATTCATTTTTATCCAATTATTGATATTAGCCATATCCCTTGTTAAATTTTCATGACACATTTCTCATTTGCTGTTTCTGTAAAAATCAGAGTGTCGTCTGCATTTAGATCAATTTCGCATTTGCTTAAAACTTTTTCCGTATCATTAATGTATATAATAAATAAAAGAGCTCTAAAATTGAGCTTTGGTGCACTCCAAAATCATTCGCTATTGCACGAACGCTCTCTAGGAAAATAGCCAATACTTTATTATTCCTCATCTTGTATTTCCATCTATTTATAACATAGTTCACCGCTGTTTCACATGAACCAGATTGATACTTTGACAGTAACTTGTGTTGTTCCATATAGTACACCAATTGATTTTTAACTATTGCGACACACCCTTTTAAGATATGAGCAGTTATGCTTTTTTATACCCTCCACACGTCAGTGGCAGAGGGTATATATAGGTTTGTCATTCCGTTTGTAACGCATCGAAAAACTAATTTCCGACCCCATAAAGTATATATATTCTTGATCCTTATCACAGCTCGAGTCGATATAGCGATGTCCGTCTGTCCGTCTGTCCGTCTGTCTGTTGAAATCACGCTCATTCACAAAAAAAAAACAATCCTACTGGATAAGGCTACAATAATATCATTTGCCATAATTCCCGGCAGGTTGGTATTGAAAATTGGCTAAATCGGGCATCATCGTGATTAGATACCAGCAAAAATATGTAGATACCTCTAAAAAAAACATACAACCCAGTGTGTTTGGTGTAACAGTTTAGTGGTTGAACATTATAATTGTACATCAACATAAAAAAATGCCACAAAAAAATTATGCATATACATATATTAACAATACCAAGAACACAATAACATAAATCATGTTAATAGTACTGCCACATATTTTTTATGAAAGAAAAAATGAAAACGAAAAATGAAAACGAAAAATGAAAAATGGAAAATGGAAAATGGAAAATGAAAATGGAAAATGGAGAATGGAATATGGAAAATGAAAAACAGAAAATGGAAAATATTAAATGTAAAATGTAAAATGTAAAATGTAAAATGTAAAATGTAAACTGTAAAATGTAAAATGTAAAATGTAAAATGTAAAATGTAAAATGTAAAATGTAAAATGTAAAATGTAAAATGTAAAATGTAAAATGTAAAATGTAAAATGTAAAATGTAAAATGTAAAATGTAAAATGTAAAATGTAAAATGTAAAATGTAAAATGTAAAATGTAAAATGTAAAATGTAAAATGTAAAATGTAAAATGTAAAATGTAAAATGTAAAATGTAAAATGTAAAATGTAAAATGTAAAATGTAAAATGTAAAATGTAAAATGTAAAATGTAAAATGTAAAATGTAAAATGTAAAATGTAAAATGTAAAATGTAAAATGTAAAATGTAAAATGTAAAATGTAAAATGTAAAATGTAAAATGTAAAATGTAAAATGTAAAATGTAAAATGTAAAATGTAAAATGTAAAATGTAAAATGTAAAATGTAAAATGTAAAATGTAAAATGTAAAATGTAAAATGTAAAATGTAAAATGTAAAATGTAAAATGTAAAATGTAAAATGTAAAATGTAAAATGTAAAATGTAAAATGTAAAATGTAAAATGTAAAATGTAAAATGTAAAATGTAAAATGTAAAATGTAAAATGTAAAATGTAAAATGTAAAATGTAAAATGTAAAATGTAAAATGTAAAATGTAAAATGTAAAATGTAAAATGTAAAATGTAAAATGTAAAATGTAAAATGTAAAATGTAAAATGTAAAATGTAAAATGTAAAATGTAAAATGTAAAATGTAAAATGTAAAATGTAAAATGTAAAATGTAAAATGTAAAATGTAAAATGTAAAATGTAAAATGTAAAATGTAAAATGTAAAATGTAAAATGTAAAATGTAAAATGTAAAATGTAAAATGTAAAATGTAAAATGTAAAATGTAAAATGTAAAATGTAAAATGTAAAATGTAAAATGTAAAATGTAAAATGTAAAATGTAAAATGTAAAATGTAAAATGTAAAATGTAAAATGTAAAATGTAAAATGTAAAATGTAAAATGTAAAATGTAAAATGTAAAATGTAAAATGTAAAATGTAAAATGTAAAATGTAAAATGTAAAATGTAAAATGTAAAATGTAAAATGTAAAATGTAAAATGTAAAATGTAAAATGTAAAATGTAAAATGTAAAATGTAAAATGTAAAATGTAAAATGTAAAATGTAAAATGTAAAATGTAAAATGTAAAATGTAAAATGTAAAATGTAAAATGTAAAATGTAAAATGTAAAATGTAAAATGTAAAATGTAAAATGTAAAATGTAAAATGTAAAATGTAAAATGTAAAATGTAAAATGTAAAATGTAAAATGTAAAATGTAAAATGTAAAATGTAAAATGTAAAATGTAAAATGTAAAATGTAAAATGTAAAATGTAAAATGTAAAATGTAAAATGTAAAATGTAAAATGTAAAATGTAAAATGTAAAATGTAAAATGTAAAATGTAAAATGTAAAATGTAAAATGTAAAATGTAAAATGTAAAATGTAAAATGTAAAATGTAAAATGTAAAATGTAAAATGTAAAATGTAAAATGTAAAATGTAAAATGTAAAATGTAAAATGTAAAATGTAAAATGTAAAATGTAAAATGTAAAATGTAAAATGTAAAATGTAAAATGTAAAATGTAAAATGTAAAATGTAAAATGTAAAATGTAAAATGTAAAATGTAAAATGTAAAATGTAAAATGTAAAATGTAAAATGTAAAATGTAAAATGTAAAATGTAAAATGTAAAATGTAAAATGTAAAATGTAAAATGTAAAATGTAAAATGTAAAATGTAAAATGTAAAATGTAAAATGTAAAATGTAAAATGTAAAATGTAAAATGTAAAATGTAAAATGTAAAATGTAAAATGTAAAATGTAAAATGTAAAATGTAAAATGTAAAATGTAAAATGTAAAATGTAAAATGTAAAATGTAAAATGTAAAATGTAAAATGTAAAATGTAAAATGTAAAATGTAAAATGTAAAATGTAAAATGTAAAATGTAAAATGTAAAATGTAAAATGTAAAATGTAAAATGTAAAATGTAAAATGTAAAATGTAAAATGTAAAATGTAAAATGTAAAATGTAAAATGTAAAATGTAAAATGTAAAATGTAAAATGTAAAATGTAAAATGTAAAATGTAAAATGTAAAATGTAAAATGTAAAATGTAAAATGTAAAATGTAAAATGTAAAATGTAAAATGTAAAATGTAAAATGTAAAATGTAAAATGTAAAATGTAAAATGTAAAATGTAAAATGTAAAATGTAAAATGTAAAATGTAAAATGTAAAATGTAAAATGTAAAATGTAAAATGTAAAATGTAAAATGTAAAATGTAAAATGTAAAATGTAAAATGTAAAATGTAAAATGTAAAATGTAAAATGTAAAATGTAAAATGTAAAATGTAAAATGTAAAATGTAAAATGTAAAATGTAAAATGTAAAATGTAAAATGTAAAATGTAAAATGTAAAATGTAAAATGTAAAATGTAAAATGTAAAATGTAAAATGTAAAATGTAAAATGTAAAATGTAAAATGTAAAATGTAAAATGTAAAATGTAAAATGTAAAATGTAAAATGTAAAATGTAAAATGTAAAATGTAAAATGTAAAATGTAAAATGTAAAATGTAAAATGTAAAATGTAAAATGTAAAATGTAAAATGTAAAATGTAAAATGTAAAATGTAAAATGTAAAATGTAAAATGTAAAATGTAAAATGTAAAATGTAAAATGTAAAATGTAAAATGTAAAATGTAAAATGTAAAATGTAAAATGTAAAATGTAAAATGTAAAATGTAAAATGTAAAATGTAAAATGTAAAATGTAAAATGTAAAATGTAAAATGTAAAATGTAAAATGTAAAATGTAAAATGTAAAATGTAAAATGTAAAATGTAAAATGTAAAATGTAAAATGTAAAATGTAAAATGTAAAATGTAAAATGTAAAATGTAAAATGTAAAATGTAAAATGTAAAATGTAAAATGTAAAATGTAAAATGTAAAATGTAAAATGTAAAATGTAAAATGTAAAATGTAAAATGTAAAATGTAAAATGTAAAATGTAAAATGTAAAATGTAAAATGTAAAATGTAAAATGTAAAATGTAAAATGTAAAATGTAAAATGTAAAATGTAAAATGTAAAATGTAAAATGTAAAATGTAAAATGTAAAATGTAAAATGTAAAATGTAAAATGTAAAATGTAAAATGTAAAATGTAAAATGTAAAATGTAAAATGTAAAATGTAAAATGTAAAATGTAAAATGTAAAATGTAAAATGTAAAATGTAAAATGTAAAATGTAAAATGTAAAATGTAAAATGTAAAATGTAAAATGTAAAATGTAAAATGTAAAATGTAAAATGTAAAATGTAAAATGTAAAATGTAAAATGTAAAATGTAAAATGTAAAATGTAAAATGTAAAATGTAAAATGTAAAATGTAAAATGTAAAATGTAAAATGTAAAATGTAAAATGTAAAATGTAAAATGTAAAATGTAAAATGTAAAATGTAAAATGTAAAATGTAAAATGTAAAATGTAAAATGTAAAATGTAAAATGTAAAATGTAAAATGTAAAATGTAAAATGTAAAATGTAAAATGTAAAATGTAAAATGTAAAATGTAAAATGTAAAATGTAAAATGTAAAATGTAAAATGTAAAATGTAAAATGTAAAATGTAAAATGTAAAATGTAAAATGTAAAATGTAAAATGTAAAATGTAAAATGTAAAATGTAAAATGTAAAATGTAAAATGTAAAATGTAAAATGTAAAATGTAAAATGTAAAATGTAAAATGTAAAATGTAAAATGTAAAATGTAAAATGTAAAATGTAAAATGTAAAATGTAAAATGTAAAATGTAAAATGTAAAATGTAAAATGTAAAATGTAAAATGTAAAATGTAAAATGTAAAATGTAAAATGTAAAATGTAAAATGTAAAATGTAAAATGTAAAATGTAAAATGTAAAATGTAAAATGTAAAATGTAAAATGTAAAATGTAAAATGTAAAATGTAAAATGTAAAATGTAAAATGTAAAATGTAAAATGTAAAATGTAAAATGTAAAATGTAAAATGTAAAATGTAAAATGTAAAATGTAAAATGTAAAATGTAAAATGTAAAATGTAAAATGTAAAATGTAAAATGTAAAATGTAAAATGTAAAATGTAAAATGTAAAATGTAAAATGTAAAATGTAAAATGTAAAATGTAAAATGTAAAATGTAAAATGTAAAATGTAAAATGTAAAATGTAAAATGTAAAATGTAAAATGTAAAATGTAAAATGTAAAATGTAAAATGTAAAATGTAAAATGTAAAATGTAAAATGTAAAATGTAAAATGTAAAATGTAAAATGTAAAATGTAAAATGTAAAATGTAAAATGTAAAATGTAAAATGTAAAATGTAAAATGTAAAATGTAAAATGTAAAATGTAAAATGTAAAATGTAAAATGTAAAATGTAAAATGTAAAATGTAAAATGTAAAATGTAAAATGTAAAATGTAAAATGTAAAATGTAAAATGTAAAATGTAAAATGTAAAATGTAAAATGTAAAATGTAAAATGTAAAATGTAAAATGTAAAATGTAAAATGTAAAATGTAAAATGTAAAATGTAAAATGTAAAATGTAAAATGTAAAATGTAAAATGTAAAATGTAAAATGTAAAATGTAAAATGTAAAATGTAAAATGTAAAATGTAAAATGTAAAATGTAAAATGTAAAATGTAAAATGTAAAATGTAAAATGTAAAATGTAAAATGTAAAATGTAAAATGTAAAATGTAAAATGTAAAATGTAAAATGTAAAATGTAAAATGTAAAATGTAAAATGTAAAATGTAAAATGTAAAATGTAAAATGTAAAATGTAAAATGTAAAATGTAAAATGTAAAATGTAAAATGTAAAATGTAAAATGTAAAATGTAAAATGTAAAATGTAAAATGTAAAATGTAAAATGTAAAATGTAAAATGTAAAATGTAAAATGTAAAATGTAAAATGTAAAATGTAAAATGTAAAATGTAAAATGTAAAATGTAAAATGTAAAATGTAAAATGTAAAATGTAAAATGTAAAATGTAAAATGTAAAATGTAAAATGTAAAATGTAAAATGTAAAATGTAAAATGTAAAATGTAAAATGTAAAATGTAAAATGTAAAATGTAAAATGTAAAATGTAAAATGTAAAATGTAAAATGTAAAATGTAAAATGTAAAATGTAAAATGTAAAATGTAAAATGTAAAATGTAAAATGTAAAATGTAAAATGTAAAATGTAAAATGTAAAATGTAAAATGTAAAATGTAAAATGTAAAATGTAAAATGTAAAATGTAAAATGTAAAATGTAAAATGTAAAATGTAAAATGTAAAATGTAAAATGTAAAATGTAAAATGTAAAATGTAAAATGTAAAATGTAAAATGTAAAATGTAAAATGTAAAATGTAAAATGTAAAATGTAAAATGTAAAATGTAAAATGTAAAATGTAAAATGTAAAATGTAAAATGTAAAATGTAAAATGTAAAATGTAAAATGTAAAATGTAAAATGTAAAATGTAAAATGTAAAATGTAAAATGTAAAATGTAAAATGTAAAATGTAAAATGTAAAATGTAAAATGTAAAATGTAAAATGTAAAATGTAAAATGTAAAATGTAAAATGTAAAATGTAAAATGTAAAATGTAAAATGTAAAATGTAAAATGTAAAATGTAAAATGTAAAATGTAAAATGTAAAATGTAAAATGTAAAATGTAAAATGTAAAATGTAAAATGTAAAATGTAAAATGTAAAATGTAAAATGTAAAATGTAAAATGTAAAATGTAAAATGTAAAATGTAAAATGTAAAATGTAAAATGTAAAATGTAAAATGTAAAATGTAAAATGTAAAATGTAAAATGTAAAATGTAAAATGTAAAATGTAAAATGTAAAATGTAAAATGTAAAATGTAAAATGTAAAATGTAAAATGTAAAATGTAAAATGTAAAATGTAAAATGTAAAATGTAAAATGTAAAATGTAAAATGTAAAATGTAAAATGTAAAATGTAAAATGTAAAATGTAAAATGTAAAATGTAAAATGTAAAATGTAAAATGTAAAATGTAAAATGTAAAATGTAAAATGTAAAATGTAAAATGTAAAATGTAAAATGTAAAATGTAAAATGTAAAATGTAAAATGTAAAATGTAAAATGTAAAATGTAAAATGTAAAATGTAAAATGTAAAATGTAAAATGTAAAATGTAAAATGTAAAATGTAAAATGTAAAATGTAAAATGTAAAATGTAAAATGTAAAATGTAAAATGTAAAATGTAAAATGTAAAATGTAAAATGTAAAATGTAAAATGTAAAATGTAAAATGTAAAATGTAAAATGTAAAATGTAAAATGTAAAATGTAAAATGTAAAATGTAAAATGTAAAATGTAAAATGTAAAATGTAAAATGTAAAATGTAAAATGTAAAATGTAAAATGTAAAATGTAAAATGTAAAATGTAAAATGTAAAATGTAAAATGTAAAATGTAAAATGTAAAATGTAAAATGTAAAATGTAAAATGTAAAATGTAAAATGTAAAATGTAAAATGTAAAATGTAAAATGTAAAATGTAAAATGTAAAATGTAAAATGTAAAATGTAAAATGTAAAATGTAAAATGTAAAATGTAAAATGTAAAATGTAAAATGTAAAATGTAAAATGTAAAATGTAAAATGTAAAATGTAAAATGTAAAATGTAAAATGTAAAATGTAAAATGTAAAATGTAAAATGTAAAATGTAAAATGTAAAATGTAAAATGTAAAATGTAAAATGTAAAATGTAAAATGTAAAATGTAAAATGTAAAATGTAAAATGTAAAATGTAAAATGTAAAATGTAAAATGTAAAATGTAAAATGTAAAATGTAAAATGTAAAATGTAAAATGTAAAATGTAAAATGTAAAATGTAAAATGTAAAATGTAAAATGTAAAATGTAAAATGTAAAATGTAAAATGTAAAATGTAAAATGTAAAATGTAAAATGTAAAATGTAAAATGTAAAATGTAAAATGTAAAATGTAAAATGTAAAATGTAAAATGTAAAATGTAAAATGTAAAATGTAAAATGTAAAATGTAAAATGTAAAATGTAAAATGTAAAATGTAAAATGTAAAATGTAAAATGTAAAATGTAAAATGTAAAATGTAAAATGTAAAATGTAAAATGTAAAATGTAAAATGTAAAATGTAAAATGTAAAATGTAAAATGTAAAATGTAAAATGTAAAATGTAAAATGTAAAATGTAAAATGTAAAATGTAAAATGTAAAATGTAAAATGTAAAATGTAAAATGTAAAATGTAAAATGTAAAATGTAAAATGTAAAATGTAAAATGTAAAATGTAAAATGTAAAATGTAAAATGTAAAATGTAAAATGTAAAATGTAAAATGTAAAATGTAAAATGTAAAATGTAAAATGTAAAATGTAAAATGTAAAATGTAAAATGTAAAATGTAAAATGTAAAATGTAAAATGTAAAATGTAAAATGTAAAATGTAAAATGTAAAATGTAAAATGTAAAATGTAAAATGTAAAATGTAAAATGTAAAATGTAAAATGTAAAATGTAAAATGTAAAATGTAAAATGTAAAATGTAAAATGTAAAATGTAAAATGTAAAATGTAAAATGTAAAATGTAAAATGTAAAATGTAAAATGTAAAATGTAAAATGTAAAATGTAAAATGTAAAATGTAAAATGTAAAATGTAAAATGTAAAATGTAAAATGTAAAATGTAAAATGTAAAATGTAAAATGTAAAATGTAAAATGTAAAATGTAAAATGTAAAATGTAAAATGTAAAATGTAAAATGTAAAATGTAAAATGTAAAATGTAAAATGTAAAATGTAAAATGTAAAATGTAAAATGTAAAATGTAAAATGTAAAATGTAAAATGTAAAATGTAAAATGTAAAATGTAAAATGTAAAATGTAAAATGTAAAATGTAAAATGTAAAATGTAAAATGTAAAATGTAAAATGTAAAATGTAAAATGTAAAATGTAAAATGTAAAATGTAAAATGTAAAATGTAAAATGTAAAATGTAAAATGTAAAATGTAAAATGTAAAATGTAAAATGTAAAATGTAAAATGTAAAATGTAAAATGTAAAATGTAAAATGTAAAATGTAAAATGTAAAATGTAAAATGTAAAATGTAAAATGTAAAATGTAAAATGTAAAATGTAAAATGTAAAATGTAAAATGTAAAATGTAAAATGTAAAATGTAAAATGTAAAATGTAAAATGTAAAATGTAAAATGTAAAATGTAAAATGTAAAATGTAAAATGTAAAATGTAAAATGTAAAATGTAAAATGTAAAATGTAAAATGTAAAATGTAAAATGTAAAATGTAAAATGTAAAATGTAAAATGTAAAATGTAAAATGTAAAATGTAAAATGTAAAATGTAAAATGTAAAATGTAAAATGTAAAATGTAAAATGTAAAATGTAAAATGTAAAATGTAAAATGTAAAATGTAAAATGTAAAATGTAAAATGTAAAATGTAAAATGTAAAATGTAAAATGTAAAATGTAAAATGTAAAATGTAAAATGTAAAATGTAAAATGTAAAATGTAAAATGTAAAATGTAAAATGTAAAATGTAAAATGTAAAATGTAAAATGTAAAATGTAAAATGTAAAATGTAAAATGTAAAATGTAAAATGTAAAATGTAAAATGTAAAATGTAAAATGTAAAATGTAAAATGTAAAATGTAAAATGTAAAATGTAAAATGTAAAATGTAAAATGTAAAATGTAAAATGTAAAATGTAAAATGTAAAATGTAAAATGTAAAATGTAAAATGTAAAATGTAAAATGTAAAATGTAAAATGTAAAATGTAAAATGTAAAATGTAAAATGTAAAATGTAAAATGTAAAATGTAAAATGTAAAATGTAAAATGTAAAATGTAAAATGTAAAATGTAAAATGTAAAATGTAAAATGTAAAATGTAAAATGTAAAATGTAAAATGTAAAATGTAAAATGTAAAATGTAAAATGTAAAATGTAAAATGTAAAATGTAAAATGTAAAATGTAAAATGTAAAATGTAAAATGTAAAATGTAAAATGTAAAATGTAAAATGTAAAATGTAAAATGTAAAATGTAAAATGTAAAATGTAAAATGTAAAATGTAAAATGTAAAATGTAAAATGTAAAATGTAAAATGTAAAATGTAAAATGTAAAATGTAAAATGTAAAATGTAAAATGTAAAATGTAAAATGTAAAATGTAAAATGTAAAATGTAAAATGTAAAATGTAAAATGTAAAATGTAAAATGTAAAATGTAAAATGTAAAATGTAAAATGTAAAATGTAAAATGTAAAATGTAAAATGTAAAATGTAAAATGTAAAATGTAAAATGTAAAATGTAAAATGTAAAATGTAAAATGTAAAATGTAAAATGTAAAATGTAAAATGTAAAATGTAAAATGTAAAATGTAAAATGTAAAATGTAAAATGTAAAATGTAAAATGTAAAATGTAAAATGTAAAATGTAAAATGTAAAATGTAAAATGTAAAATGTAAAATGTAAAATGTAAAATGTAAAATGTAAAATGTAAAATGTAAAATGTAAAATGTAAAATGTAAAATGTAAAATGTAAAATGTAAAATGTAAAATGTAAAATGTAAAATGTAAAATGTAAAATGTAAAATGTAAAATGTAAAATGTAAAATGTAAAATGTAAAATGTAAAATGTAAAATGTAAAATGTAAAATGTAAAATGTAAAATGTAAAATGTAAAATGTAAAATGTAAAATGTAAAATGTAAAATGTAAAATGTAAAATGTAAAATGTAAAATGTAAAATGTAAAATGTAAAATGTAAAATGTAAAATGTAAAATGTAAAATGTAAAATGTAAAATGTAAAATGTAAAATGTAAAATGTAAAATGTAAAATGTAAAATGTAAAATGTAAAATGTAAAATGTAAAATGTAAAATGTAAAATGTAAAATGTAAAATGTAAAATGTAAAATGTAAAATGTAAAATGTAAAATGTAAAATGTAAAATGTAAAATGTAAAATGTAAAATGTAAAATGTAAAATGTAAAATGTAAAATGTAAAATGTAAAATGTAAAATGTAAAATGTAAAATGTAAAATGTAAAATGTAAAATGTAAAATGTAAAATGTAAAATGTAAAATGTAAAATGTAAAATGTAAAATGTAAAATGTAAAATGTAAAATGTAAAATGTAAAATGTAAAATGTAAAATGTAAAATGTAAAATGTAAAATGTAAAATGTAAAATGTAAAATGTAAAATGTAAAATGTAAAATGTAAAATGTAAAATGTAAAATGTAAAATGTAAAATGTAAAATGTAAAATGTAAAATGTAAAATGTAAAATGTAAAATGTAAAATGTAAAATGTAAAATGTAAAATGTAAAATGTAAAATGTAAAATGTAAAATGTAAAATGTAAAATGTAAAATGTAAAATGTAAAATGTAAAATGTAAAATGTAAAATGTAAAATGTAAAATGTAAAATGTAAAATGTAAAATGTAAAATGTAAAATGTAAAATGTAAAATGTAAAATGTAAAATGTAAAATGTAAAATGTAAAATGTAAAATGTAAAATGTAAAATGTAAAATGTAAAATGTAAAATGTAAAATGTAAAATGTAAAATGTAAAATGTAAAATGTAAAATGTAAAATGTAAAATGTAAAATGTAAAATGTAAAATGTAAAATGTAAAATGTAAAATGTAAAATGTAAAATGTAAAATGTAAAATGTAAAATGTAAAATGTAAAATGTAAAATGTAAAATGTAAAATGTAAAATGTAAAATGTAAAATGTAAAATGTAAAATGTAAAATGTAAAATGTAAAATGTAAAATGTAAAATGTAAAATGTAAAATGTAAAATGTAAAATGTAAAATGTAAAATGTAAAATGTAAAATGTAAAATGTAAAATGTAAAATGTAAAATGTAAAATGTAAAATGTAAAATGTAAAATGTAAAATGTAAAATGTAAAATGTAAAATGTAAAATGTAAAATGTAAAATGTAAAATGTAAAATGTAAAATGTAAAATGTAAAATGTAAAATGTAAAATGTAAAATGTAAAATGTAAAATGTAAAATGTAAAATGTAAAATGTAAAATGTAAAATGTAAAATGTAAAATGTAAAATGTAAAATGTAAAATGTAAAATGTAAAATGTAAAATGTAAAATGTAAAATGTAAAATGTAAAATGTAAAATGTAAAATGTAAAATGTAAAATGTAAAATGTAAAATGTAAAATGTAAAATGTAAAATGTAAAATGTAAAATGTAAAATGTAAAATGTAAAATGTAAAATGTAAAATGTAAAATGTAAAATGTAAAATGTAAAATGTAAAATGTAAAATGTAAAATGTAAAATGTAAAATGTAAAATGTAAAATGTAAAATGTAAAATGTAAAATGTAAAATGTAAAATGTAAAATGTAAAATGTAAAATGTAAAATGTAAAATGTAAAATGTAAAATGTAAAATGTAAAATGTAAAATGTAAAATGTAAAATGTAAAATGTAAAATGTAAAATGTAAAATGTAAAATGTAAAATGTAAAATGTAAAATGTAAAATGTAAAATGTAAAATGTAAAATGTAAAATGTAAAATGTAAAATGTAAAATGTAAAATGTAAAATGTAAAATGTAAAATGTAAAATGTAAAATGTAAAATGTAAAATGTAAAATGTAAAATGTAAAATGTAAAATGTAAAATGTAAAATGTAAAATGTAAAATGTAAAATGTAAAATGTAAAATGTAAAATGTAAAATGTAAAATGTAAAATGTAAAATGTAAAATGTAAAATGTAAAATGTAAAATGTAAAATGTAAAATGTAAAATGTAAAATGTAAAATGTAAAATGTAAAATGTAAAATGTAAAATGTAAAATGTAAAATGTAAAATGTAAAATGTAAAATGTAAAATGTAAAATGTAAAATGTAAAATGTAAAATGTAAAATGTAAAATGTAAAATGTAAAATGTAAAATGTAAAATGTAAAATGTAAAATGTAAAATGTAAAATGTAAAATGTAAAATGTAAAATGTAAAATGTAAAATGTAAAATGTAAAATGTAAAATGTAAAATGTAAAATGTAAAATGTAAAATGTAAAATGTAAAATGTAAAATGTAAAATGTAAAATGTAAAATGTAAAATGTAAAATGTAAAATGTAAAATGTAAAATGTAAAATGTAAAATGTAAAATGTAAAATGTAAAATGTAAAATGTAAAATGTAAAATGTAAAATGTAAAATGTAAAATGTAAAATGTAAAATGTAAAATGTAAAATGTAAAATGTAAAATGTAAAATGTAAAATGTAAAATGTAAAATGTAAAATGTAAAATGTAAAATGTAAAATGTAAAATGTAAAATGTAAAATGTAAAATGTAAAATGTAAAATGTAAAATGTAAAATGTAAAATGTAAAATGTAAAATGTAAAATGTAAAATGTAAAATGTAAAATGTAAAATGTAAAATGTAAAATGTAAAATGTAAAATGTAAAATGTAAAATGTAAAATGTAAAATGTAAAATGTAAAATGTAAAATGTAAAATGTAAAATGTAAAATGTAAAATGTAAAATGTAAAATGTAAAATGTAAGAAATGTAAAATGTAAAATGTAAAATGTAAAATGTAAAATGTAAAATGTAAAATGTAAAATGTAAAATGTAAAATGTAAAATGTAAAATGTAAAATGTAAAATGTAAAATGTAAAATGTAAAATGTAAAATGTAAAATGTAAAATGTAAAATGTAAAATGTAAAATGTAAAATGTAAAATGTAAAATGTAAAATGTAAAATGTAAAATGTAAAATGTAAAATGTAAAATGTAAAATGTAAAATGTAAAATGTAAAATGTAAAATGTAAAATGTAAAATGTAAAATGTAAAATGTAAAATGTAAAATGTAAAATGTAAAATGTAAAATGTAAAATGTAAAATGTAAAATGTAAAATGTAAAATGTAAAATGTAAAATGTAAAATGTAAAATGTAAAATGTAAAATGTAAAATGTAAAATGTAAAATGTAAAATGTAAAATGTAAAATGTAAAATGTAAAATGTAAAATGTAAAATGTAAAATGTAAAATGTAAAATGTAAAATGTAAAATGTAAAATGTAAAATGTAAAATGTAAAATGTAAAATGTAAAATGTAAAATGTAAAATGTAAAATGTAAAATGTAAAATGTAAAATGTAAAATGTAAAATGTAAAATGTAAAATGTAAAATGTAAAATGTAAAATGTAAAATGTAAAATGTAAAATGTAAAATGTAAAATGTAAAATGTAAAATGTAAAATGTAAAATGTAAAATGTAAAATGTAAAATGTAAAATGTAAAATGTAAAATGTAAAATGTAAAATGTAAAATGTAAAATGTAAAATGTAAAATGTAAAATGTAAAATGTAAAATGTAAAATGTAAAATGTAAAATGTAAAATGTAAAATGTAAAATGTAAAATGTAAAATGTAAAATGTAAAATGTAAAATGTAAAATGTAAAATGTAAAATGTAAAATGTAAAATGTAAAATGTAAAATGTAAAATGTAAAATGTAAAATGTAAAATGTAAAATGTAAAATGTAAAATGTAAAATGTAAAATGTAAAATGTAAAATGTAAAATGTAAAATGTAAAATGTAAAATGTAAAATGTAAAATGTAAAATGTAAAATGTAAAATGTAAAATGTAAAATGTAAAATGTAAAATGTAAAATGTAAAATGTAAAATGTAAAATGTAAAATGTAAAATGTAAAATGTAAAATGTAAAATGTAAAATGTAAAATGTAAAATGTAAAATGTAAAATGTAAAATGTAAAATGTAAAATGTAAAATGTAAAATGTAAAATGTAAAATGTAAAATGTAAAATGTAAAATGTAAAATGTAAAATGTAAAATGTAAAATGTAAAATGTAAAATGTAAAATGTAAAATGTAAAATGTAAAATGTAAAATGTAAAATGTAAAATGTAAA
This sequence comes from Cordilura impudica, assembly GCA_963682025.1. NCBI lineage: Eukaryota > Metazoa > Arthropoda > Insecta > Diptera > Scathophagidae > Cordilura > Cordilura impudica. The sequence goes on along the minus strand of OY821517.1, from coordinate 203,711,990 downwards.
ATGTAAAATGTAAAATGTAAAATGTAAAATGTAAAATGTAAAATGTAAAATGTAAAATGTAAAATGTAAAATGTAAAATGTAAAATGTAAAATGTAAAATGTAAAATGTAAAATGTAAAATGTAAAATGTAAAATGTAAAATGTAAAATGTAAAATGTAAAATGTAAAATGTAAAATGTAAAATGTAAAATGTAAAATGTAAAATGTAAAATGTAAAATGTAAAATGTAAAATGTAAAATGTAAAATGTAAAATGTAAAATGTAAAATGTAAAATGTAAAATGTAAAATGTAAAATGTAAAATGTAAAATGTAAAATGTAAAATGTAAAATGTAAAATGTAAAATGTAAAATGTAAAATGTAAAATGTAAAATGTAAAATGTAAAATGTAAAATGTAAAATGTAAAATGTAAAATGTAAAATGTAAAATGTAAAATGTAAAATGTAAAATGTAAAATGTAAAATGTAAAATGTAAAATGTAAAATGTAAAATGTAAAATGTAAAATGTAAAATGTAAAATGTAAAATGTAAAATGTAAAATGTAAAATGTAAAATGTAAAATGTAAAATGTAAAATGTAAAATGTAAAATGTAAAATGTAAAATGTAAAATGTAAAATGTAAAATGTAAAATGTAAAATGTAAAATGTAAAATGTAAAATGTAAAATGTAAAATGTAAAATGTAAAATGTAAAATGTAAAATGTAAAATGTAAAATGTAAAATGTAAAATGTAAAATGTAAAATGTAAAATGTAAAATGTAAAATGTAAAATGTAAAATGTAAAATGTAAAATGTAAAATGTAAAATGTAAAATGTAAAATGTAAAATGTAAAATGTAAAATGTAAAATGTAAAATGTAAAATGTAAAATGTAAAATGTAAAATGTAAAATGTAAAATGTAAAATGTAAAATGTAAAATGTAAAATGTAAAATGTAAAATGTAAAATGTAAAATGTAAAATGTAAAATGTAAAATGTAAAATGTAAAATGTAAAATGTAAAATGTAAAATGTAAAATGTAAAATGTAAAATGTAAAATGTAAAATGTAAAATGTAAAATGTAAAATGTAAAATGTAAAATGTAAAATGTAAAATGTAAAATGTAAAATGTAAAATGTAAAATGTAAAATGTAAAATGTAAAATGTAAAATGTAAAATGTAAAATGTAAAATGTAAAATGTAAAATGTAAAATGTAAAATGTAAAATGTAAAATGTAAAATGTAAAATGTAAAATGTAAAATGTAAAATGTAAAATGTAAAATGTAAAATGTAAAATGTAAAATGTAAAATGTAAAATGTAAAATGTAAAATGTAAAATGTAAAATGTAAAATGTAAAATGTAAAATGTAAAATGTAAAATGTAAAATGTAAAATGTAAAATGTAAAATGTAAAATGTAAAATGTAAAATGTAAAATGTAAAATGTAAAATGTAAAATGTAAAATGTAAAATGTAAAATGTAAAATGTAAAATGTAAAATGTAAAATGTAAAATGTAAAATGTAAAATGTAAAATGTAAAATGTAAAATGTAAAATGTAAAATGTAAAATGTAAAATGTAAAATGTAAAATGTAAAATGTAAAATGTAAAATGTAAAATGTAAAATGTAAAATGTAAAATGTAAAATGTAAAATGTAAAATGTAAAATGTAAAATGTAAAATGTAAAATGTAAAATGTAAAATGTAAAATGTAAAATGTAAAATGTAAAATGTAAAATGTAAAATGTAAAATGTAAAATGTAAAATGTAAAATGTAAAATGTAAAATGTAAAATGTAAAATGTAAAATGTAAAATGTAAAATGTAAAATGTAAAATGTAAAATGTAAAATGTAAAATGTAAAATGTAAAATGTAAAATGTAAAATGTAAAATGTAAAATGTAAAATGTAAAATGTAAAATGTAAAATGTAAAATGTAAAATGTAAAATGTAAAATGTAAAATGTAAAATGTAAAATGTAAAATGTAAAATGTAAAATGTAAAATGTAAAATGTAAAATGTAAAATGTAAAATGTAAAATGTAAAATGTAAAATGTAAAATGTAAAATGTAAAATGTAAAATGTAAAATGTAAAATGTAAAATGTAAAATGTAAAATGTAAAATGTAAAATGTAAAATGTAAAATGTAAAATGTAAAATGTAAAATGTAAAATGTAAAATGTAAAATGTAAAATGTAAAATGTAAAATGTAAAATGTAAAATGTAAAATGTAAAATGTAAAATGTAAAATGTAAAATGTAAAATGTAAAATGTAAAATGTAAAATGTAAAATGTAAAATGTAAAATGTAAAATGTAAAATGTAAAATGTAAAATGTAAAATGTAAAATGTAAAATGTAAAATGTAAAATGTAAAATGTAAAATGTAAAATGTAAAATGTAAAATGTAAAATGTAAAATGTAAAATGTAAAATGTAAAATGTAAAATGTAAAATGTAAAATGTAAAATGTAAAATGTAAAATGTAAAATGTAAAATGTAAAATGTAAAATGTAAAATGTAAAATGTAAAATGTAAAATGTAAAATGTAAAATGTAAAATGTAAAATGTAAAATGTAAAATGTAAAATGTAAAATGTAAAATGTAAAATGTAAAATGTAAAATGTAAAATGTAAAATGTAAAATGTAAAATGTAAAATGTAAAATGTAAAATGTAAAATGTAAAATGTAAAATGTAAAATGTAAAATGTAAAATGTAAAATGTAAAATGTAAAATGTAAAATGTAAAATGTAAAATGTAAAATGTAAAATGTAAAATGTAAAATGTAAAATGTAAAATGTAAAATGTAAAATGTAAAATGTAAAATGTAAAATGTAAAATGTAAAATGTAAAATGTAAAATGTAAAATGTAAAATGTAAAATGTAAAATGTAAAATGTAAAATGTAAAATGTAAAATGTAAAATGTAAAATGTAAAATGTAAAATGTAAAATGTAAAATGTAAAATGTAAAATGTAAAATGTAAAATGTAAAATGTAAAATGTAAAATGTAAAATGTAAAATGTAAAATGTAAAATGTAAAATGTAAAATGTAAAATGTAAAATGTAAAATGTAAAATGTAAAATGTAAAATGTAAAATGTAAAATGTAAAATGTAAAATGTAAAATGTAAAATGTAAAATGTAAAATGTAAAATGTAAAATGTAAAATGTAAAATGTAAAATGTAAAATGTAAAATGTAAAATGTAAAATGTAAAATGTAAAATGTAAAATGTAAAATGTAAAATGTAAAATGTAAAATGTAAAATGTAAAATGTAAAATGTAAAATGTAAAATGTAAAATGTAAAATGTAAAATGTAAAATGTAAAATGTAAAATGTAAAATGTAAAATGTAAAATGTAAAATGTAAAATGTAAAATGTAAAATGTAAAATGTAAAATGTAAAATGTAAAATGTAAAATGTAAAATGTAAAATGTAAAATGTAAAATGTAAAATGTAAAATGTAAAATGTAAAATGTAAAATGTAAAATGTAAAATGTAAAATGTAAAATGTAAAATGTAAAATGTAAAATGTAAAATGTAAAATGTAAAATGTAAAATGTAAAATGTAAAATGTAAAATGTAAAATGTAAAATGTAAAATGTAAAATGTAAAATGTAAAATGTAAAATGTAAAATGTAAAATGTAAAATGTAAAATGTAAAATGTAAAATGTAAAATGTAAAATGTAAAATGTAAAATGTAAAATGTAAAATGTAAAATGTAAAATGTAAAATGTAAAATGTAAAATGTAAAATGTAAAATGTAAAATGTAAAATGTAAAATGTAAAATGTAAAATGTAAAATGTAAAATGTAAAATGTAAAATGTAAAATGTAAAATGTAAAATGTAAAATGTAAAATGTAAAATGTAAAATGTAAAATGTAAAATGTAAAATGTAAAATGTAAAATGTAAAATGTAAAATGTAAAATGTAAAATGTAAAATGTAAAATGTAAAATGTAAAATGTAAAATGTAAAATGTAAAATGTAAAATGTAAAATGTAAAATGTAAAATGTAAAATGTAAAATGTAAAATGTAAAATGTAAAATGTAAAATGTAAAATGTAAAATGTAAAATGTAAAATGTAAAATGTAAAATGTAAAATGTAAAATGTAAAATGTAAAATGTAAAATGTAAAATGTAAAATGTAAAATGTAAAATGTAAAATGTAAAATGTAAAATGTAAAATGTAAAATGTAAAATGTAAAATGTAAAATGTAAAATGTAAAATGTAAAATGTAAAATGTAAAATGTAAAATGTAAAATGTAAAATGTAAAATGTAAAATGTAAAATGTAAAATGTAAAATGTAAAATGTAAAATGTAAAATGTAAAATGTAAAATGTAAAATGTAAAATGTAAAATGTAAAATGTAAAATGTAAAATGTAAAATGTAAAATGTAAAATGTAAAATGTAAAATGTAAAATGTAAAATGTAAAATGTAAAATGTAAAATGTAAAATGTAAAATGTAAAATGTAAAATGTAAAATGTAAAATGTAAAATGTAAAATGTAAAATGTAAAATGTAAAATGTAAAATGTAAAATGTAAAATGTAAAATGTAAAATGTAAAATGTAAAATGTAAAATGTAAAATGTAAAATGTAAAATGTAAAATGTAAAATGTAAAATGTAAAATGTAAAATGTAAAATGTAAAATGTAAAATGTAAAATGTAAAATGTAAAATGTAAAATGTAAAATGTAAAATGTAAAATGCAAAATGTAAAATGTAAAATGTAAAATGTAAAATGTAAAATGTAAAATGTAAAATGTAAAATGTAAAATGTAAAATGTAAAATGTAAAATGTAAAATGTAAAATGTAAAATGTAAAATGTAAAATGTAAAATGTAAAATGTAAAATGTAAAATGTAAAATGTAAAATGTAAAATGTAAAATGTAAAATGTAAAATGTAAAATGTAAAATGTAAAATGTAAAATGTAAAATGTAAAATGTAAAATGTAAAATGTAAAATGTAAAATGTAAAATGTAAAATGTAAAATGTAAAATGTAAAATGTAAAATGTAAAATGTAAAATGTAAAATGTAAAATGTAAAATGTAAAATGTAAAATGTAAAATGTAAAATGTAAAATGTAAAATGTAAAATGTAAAATGTAAAATGTAAAATGTAAAATGTAAAATGTAAAATGTAAAATGTAAAATGTAAAATGTAAAATGGAAAATGAAAATGTAAAATGTAAAATGTAAAATGTAGAATGAAAAATGGAAAATGAAAAAAGAAAATTGAAAAATAAAAAATTAAAAATGGAAAACGAAAAATGGAAAATAGAAAATGAAAAATGAAGAATGGAAAATGAAAAATGGAAAATGAAAAACGGAAAATGGAAAATGAAAAATGAAATATGGAAAATGGAAAATGGAAATGGAAAAATAAAAAATTAAAAATGGAAAATGAAAACTGAAAAATGAAAAATGAAAATTGAAAAATGGAAAATAGAAAATGAAAAATGAAAATTCAAAAATTAAAAATGGAAATTGGATAATGAAAAATGGAAAATGGAACATGAAAATTGAAAAATGAAAAATGAAAAATTAAAAATGGAAAATGGAAAACGCAAAATGGAAAATGGAAAATGAAAATTGAAAAATGAAAAATTGAAAATGAAAATTGAAAAATTAAAAATTGAAAATGAAAAATGGAAAATGAAAATTGAAATATGGAAAATGCAAAATGGAAAATTCAAAATGAAAATTGAAAAATGGAAAATGGAAAATGAAAATTGAATATTGAAAATTTAAAAATTGAAAATGGAAAATGAAAAATTAAAAATGGCAATTGGAAAATGAAAATTGAAAAATGAATAATGAAAAATGGAAAATGGAAAACACAAAAATTAAAAATTAAATATTTTTATTTTTTCTTATATTTTCCACATTTTCCAACCGTTTTTTTAGCTTTCAGACCATATCAAAAAAAATTGCACATGTATTCTCAGGACCTAAGACGGTGACCCCAAAGTCTGAAAATTGTGTTTTTTAGTGATATTTTAACATGGACCAGTAATTATGGTTTTCAGAAACACTAAAATATTTGGAATCGGTTTATTATTCTGCAAAATTCAGTACGGGGAAAAAAGATGTTTTATAGTTTTATATTTTTATTAAATTAAAAAAATTCATATTATTAAATCAACAATTAATTAAACTATAAATAAAAAGACTTAGAAAAAGATTAATTCTAAATATCTCAAAAATATAAAACCAATTATGGTAATCTTCGAAGCAATTACAGTTTCTTGTGAAACAAAAAGGTTTTTTACAAAAGGAACGATTTTCCTTTCCACTTTTACACCAACTAAAAAAGTAGAATTCGATTCTCTGTGATCTATATTTAAAAATTTGCAACAAATACAAACCCAAAGCAACAGTTATTTATGAAAAAATAAAAACACAAATCACTGACTTGCTTTGAGTGGAGTAAATAAGTTGCTTAATTTGACCGGTGACAACCAAGATATATGGCCCATGGATTTTCTCCTTGAAGGAATAAAAAAAAAGTATTTTTGACGACACTTTTGTTTAGAAATGTTGGGTCGTTAAGTACGAATCCACAAAAAAAATAAAAGTTTTCCAGCAGATTAGGTTTGGTCGAGAAAGGGTTAATTTAAAGACACAAAGATAGATTTAATACAATAACAAATAAGAGTGTTAAATTCGGCTGTGCCGAATTTTTTATACCCTCCACCTGAGTCTTTAATTTTTAATATTAATTTTAATTTTTAATATTTAATTTTAATTTTTGCGTTTTCCATTTTCCATTTTTCATTACTCATTTTTCAATTTTCATTTTCCAATTTCCATTTTAATTTTTCATTTTCCATTTTCAATTTTTCAATTTTCGATATTCAATTTTAATTTTAAATTTTCCATTTTTCAATTTTCATTTCAATTTTCCATTTTGCATTTTCCATTTTCCAATTTTCATTTTCCATTTTTCATTTTCAATTTTTAATTTTTCAATTTTCATTTTCAATTTTTCGTTTTTCAATTTTCATTTTCCATTTTCCATTTTGCGTTTTCCATTTTCCATTTTTCATTTTTCATTTTTCATTTTTCATTTTTCATTTTTAAATTTTCATGTTCCGTTTTCCATTTTTCATTTTCCAATTTCCATTTTTAATTTTTCAATTTTCATTTTTCATTTTCCATTTTCCATTTTCCATTTTTCAATTTTCATTTTTCAGTTTTCATTTTTAATTTTTTATTTTTCCTTTTCCATTTTTCATTTTCCATTTTCCGTTTTTCATTTTCCATTTTCTATTTTTCAATTTTCATTATCCATTTTCCATTCTCCATTTTTCAATTTTCCATTTTCCATTTTTCAATTCTCATATTCCATTTTCCATGTTTTAATTTTCATTTTCCATTTTCCATTTTTCGCTTTTAATTTTTCAATTTTCAATTTCCATTTTCCATTTGTCATTTTTCATTTTTCAATTTCATTCTCCATTTTCCGTTTTGCATTTTCCATTTTTCATTTTTCAATTTTCTTTTTCCATTTTTCATTTCGCAATTTTCATTTTCCATTTTTCGTTTTCCATTTTCCATTTTTCATATTTCAGTTCTCGTTTTCCATTTTCCACTTACCATTCTCCATTTTTCAATTTTCATTTTTCATTTTCCATTATTCATTTTTCATTTTTCAATTTTCAATTTTCATTTTCCATTTTTATACTCTCCACACGTCAGTTGCAGAGGGTATATATAGGTTTGTCACTCCGTTTGTAACGCATCGAAAAACTAATTTCCGACCCCATAAAGTATATATATTCTTGATCCTTATCACAGCTCGAGTCGATAAAGCGATGTCCGTCTGTCCGTCTGTCTGTTTAAATCATGCTCATTCACAAAAAAATCATTTTACAGTTTACATTTTACATTTTACATTTTACATTTTACATTTTACATTTTACATTTTACATTTTACATTTTACATTTTACATTTTACATTTTACATTTTACATTTTACATTTTACATTTTACATTTTACATTTTACATTTTACATTTACATTTTACATTTTACATTTTACATTTTACATTTTACATTTTACATTTTACATTTTACATTTTACATTTATATTTTACATTTTACATTTTACATTTACATTTTACATTTTACATTTTACATTTTACATTTTACATTTTACATTTTACATTTTACATTTACATTTTACATTTTACATTTTACATTTTACATTTTACATTTTACATTTTACATTTTACATTTTACATTTTACATTTTACATTTTACATTTTACATTTTACATTTTACATTTTACATTTTACATTTACATTTTACATTTTACATTTTACATTTACATTTACATTTTACATTTTACATTTTACATTTTACATTTTACATTTTACATTTTACATTTTACATTTTACATTTTACATTTTACATTTTACATTTTACATTTTACATTTTACATTTTACATTTTACATTTTACATTTTACATTTTACATTTTACATTTTACATTTTACATTTTACATTTTACATTTTACATTTTACATTTTACATTTTACATTTTACATTTTACATTTTACATTTTACATTTTACATTTTACATTTTACATTTTACATTTTACATTTTACATTTTACATTTTACATTTTACATTTTACATTTTACATTTTACATTTTACATTTTACATTTTACATTTTACATTTTACATTTTACATTTTACATTTTACATTTTACATTTTACATTTTACATTTTACATTTTACATTTTACATTTTACATTTTACATTTTACATTTTACATTTTACATTTTACATTTTACATTTTACATTTTACATTTTACATTTTACATTTTACATTTTACATTTTACATTTTACATTTTACATTTTACATTTTACATTTTACATTTTACATTTTACATTTTACATTTTACATTTTACATTTTACATTTTACATTTTACATTTTACATTTTACATTTTACATTTTACATTTTACATTTTACATTTTACATTTTACATTTTACATTTTACATTTTACATTTTACATTTTACATTTTACATTTTACATTTTACATTTTACATTTTACATTTTACATTTTACATTTTACATTTTACATTTTACATTTTACATTTTACATTTTACATTTTACATTTTACATTTTACATTTTACATTTTACATTTTACATTTTACATTTTACATTTTACATTTTACATTTTACATTTTACATTTTACATTTTACATTTTACATTTTACATTTTACATTTTACATTTTACATTTTACATTTTACATTTTACATTTTACATTTTACATTTTACATTTTACATTTTACATTTTACATTTTACATTTTACATTTTACATTTTACATTTTACATTTTACATTTTACATTTTACATTTTACATTTTACATTTTACATTTTACATTTTACATTTTACATTTTACATTTTACATTTTACATTTTACATTTTACATTTTACATTTTACATTTTACATTTTACATTTTACATTTTACATTTTACATTTTACATTTTACATTTTACATTTTACATTTTACATTTTACATTTTACATTTTACATTTTACATTTTACATTTTACATTTTACATTTTACATTTTACATTTTACATTTTACATTTTACATTTTACATTTTACATTTTACATTTTACATTTTACATTTTACATTTTACATTTTACATTTTACATTTTACATTTTACATTTTACATTTTACATTTTACATTTTACATTTTACATTTTACATTTTACATTTTACATTTTACATTTTACATTTTACATTTTACATTTTACATTTTACATTTTACATTTTACATTTTACATTTTACATTTTACATTTTACATTTTACATTTTACATTTTACATTTTACATTTTACATTTTACATTTTACATTTTACATTTTACATTTTACATTTTACATTTTACATTTTACATTTTACATTTTACATTTTACATTTTACATTTTACATTTTACATTTTACATTTTACATTTTACATTTTACATTTTACATTTTACATTTTACATTTTACATTTTACATTTTACATTTTACATTTTACATTTTACATTTTACATTTTACATTTTACATTTTACATTTTACATTTTACATTTTACATTTTACATTTTACATTTTACATTTTACATTTTACATTTTACATTTTACATTTTACATTTTACATTTTACATTTTACATTTTACATTTTACATTTTACATTTTACATTTTACATTTTACATTTTACATTTTACATTTTACATTTTACATTTTACATTTTACATTTTACATTTTACATTTTACATTTTACATTTTACATTTTACATTTTACATTTTACATTTTACATTTTACATTTTACATTTTACATTTTACATTTTACATTTTACATTTTACATTTTACATTTTACATTTTACATTTTACATTTTACATTTTACATTTTACATTTTACATTTTACATTTTACATTTTACATTTTACATTTTACATTTTACATTTTACATTTTACATTTTACATTTTACATTTTACATTTTACATTTTACATTTTACATTTTACATTTTACATTTTACATTTTACATTTTACATTTTACATTTTACATTTTACATTTTACATTTTACATTTTACATTTTACATTTTACATTTTACATTTTACATTTTACATTTTACATTTTACATTTTACATTTTACATTTTACATTTTACATTTTACATTTTACATTTTACATTTTACATTTTACATTTTACATTTTACATTTTACATTTTACATTTTACATTTTACATTTTACATTTTACATTTTACATTTTACATTTTACATTTTACACTTTACATTTTACATTTTACATTTTACATTTTACATTTTACATTTTACATTTTACATTTTACATTTTACATTTTACATTTTACATTTTACATTTTACATTTTACATTTTACATTTTACATTTTACATTTTACATTTTACATTTTACATTTTACATTTTACATTTTACATTTTACATTTTACATTTTACATTTTACATTTTACATTTTACATTTTACATTTTACATTTTACATTTTACATTTTACATTTTACATTTTACATTTTACATTTTACATTTTACATTTTACATTTTACATTTTACATTTTACATTTTACATTTTACATTTTACATTTTACATTTTACATTTTACATTTTACATTTTACATTTTACATTTTACATTTTACATTTTACATTTTACATTTTACATTTTACATTTTACATTTTACATTTTACATTTTACATTTTACATTTTACATTTTACATTTTACATTTTACATTTTACATTTTACATTTTACATTTTACATTTTACATTTTACATTTTACATTTTACATTTTACATTTTACATTTTACATTTTACATTTTACATTTTACATTTTACATTTTACATTTTACATTTTACATTTTACATTTTACATTTTACATTTTACATTTTACATTTTACATTTTACATTTTACATTTTACATTTTACATTTTACATTTTACATTTTACATTTTACATTTTACATTTTACATTTTACATTTTACATTTTACATTTTACATTTTACATTTTACATTTTACATTTTACATTTTACATTTTACATTTTACATTTTACATTTTACATTTTACATTTTACATTTTACATTTTACATTTTACATTTTACATTTTACATTTTACATTTTACATTTTACATTTTACATTTTACATTTTACATTTTACATTTTACATTTTACATTTTACATTTTACATTTTACATTTTACATTTTACATTTTACATTTTACATTTTACATTTTACATTTTACATTTTACATTTTACATTTTACATTTTACATTTTACATTTTACATTTTACATTTTACATTTTACATTTTACATTTTACATTTTACATTTTACATTTTACATTTTACATTTTACATTTTACATTTTACATTTTACATTTTACATTTTACATTTTACATTTTACATTTTACATTTTACATTTTACATTTTACATTTTACATTTTACATTTTACATTTTACATTTTACATTTTACATTTTACATTTTACATTTTACATTTTACATTTTACATTTTACATTTTACATTTTACATTTTACATTTTACATTTTACATTTTACATTTTACATTTTACATTTTACATTTTACATTTTACATTTTACATTTTACATTTTACATTTTACATTTTACATTTTACATTTTACATTTTACATTTTACATTTTACATTTTACATTTTACATTTTACATTTTACATTTTACATTTTACATTTTACATTTTACATTTTACATTTTACATTTTACATTTTACATTTTACATTTTACATTTTACATTTTACATTTTACATTTTACATTTTACATTTTACATTTTACATTTTACATTTTACATTTTACATTTTACATTTTACATTTTACATTTTACATTTTACATTTTACATTTTACATTTTACATTTTACATTTTACATTTTACATTTTACATTTTACATTTTACATTTTACATTTTACATTTTACATTTTACATTTTACATTTTACATTTTACATTTTACATTTTACATTTTACATTTTACATTTTACATTTTACATTTTACATTTTACATTTTACATTTTACATTTTACATTTTACATTTTACATTTTACATTTTACATTTTACATTTTACATTTTACATTTTACATTTTACATTTTACATTTTACATTTTACATTTTACATTTTACATTTTACATTTTACATTTTACATTTTACATTTTACATTTTACATTTTACATTTTACATTTTACATTTTACATTTTACATTTTACATTTTACATTTTACATTTTACATTTTACATTTTACATTTTACATTTTACATTTTACATTTTACATTTTACATTTTACATTTTACATTTTACATTTTACATTTTACATTTTACATTTTACATTTTACATTTTACATTTTACATTTTACATTTTACATTTTACATTTTACATTTTACATTTTACATTTTACATTTTACATTTTACATTTTACATTTTACATTTTACATTTTACATTTTACATTTTACATTTTACATTTTACATTTTACATTTTACATTTTACATTTTACATTTTACATTTTACATTTTACATTTTACATTTTACATTTTACATTTTACATTTTACATTTTACATTTTACATTTTACATTTTACATTTTACATTTTACATTTTACATTTTACATTTTACATTTTACATTTTACATTTTACATTTTACATTTTACATTTTACATTTTACAT
>OY821517.1:203695041-203698557 GCA_963682025.1 Cordilura impudica | reverse complement strand
AATTAAAAATTAAAAATTAAAAATTAAAAATTAAAAATTAAAAACTAAAAATTAAAAATTAAAAATTAAAAATTAAAATTAAAAATTAAAAATTAAAAATTAAAAATTAAAAATTAAAAATTAAAAATTAAAAATTAAAAATTAAAAATTAAAAATTAAAAATTAAAAATTAAAAATTAAAAATTAAAAATTAAAAATTAAAAATTAAAAATTAAAATTAAAAATTAAAAATTAAAAATTAAAAATTAAAAATTAAAAATTAAAAATTAAAAATTAAAAATTAAAAATTAAAAATTAAAAATTAAAAATTAAAAATTAAAAATTAAAAATTAAAAATTAAAAATTAAAAATTAAAAATTAAAAATTAAAAATTAAAAATTAAAAATTAAAAATTAAAAAATTAAAAATTAAAAATTAAAAATTAAAAATTAAAAATTAAAAATTAAAAATTAAAAATTAAAAATTAAAAATTAAAAATTAAAAATTAAAAATTAAAATTAAAAATTAAAAATTAAAAATTAAAAATTAAAAATTAAAAATTAAAAATTAAAAATTAAAAATTAAAAATTAAAAATTAAAAATTAAAAATTAAAAATTAAAAATTAAAAATTAAAAATTAAAAATTAAAAATTAAAATTAAAAATTAAAAATTAAAAATTAAAAATTAAAAATTAAAAATTAAAAATTAAAAATTAAAAATTAAAAATTAAAAATTAAAAATTAAAAATTAAAAATTAAAAATTAAAAATTAAAAATTAAAAATTAAAAATTAAAAATTAAAAATTAAAAATTAAAAATTAAAAATTAAAAATTAAAAATTAAAAATTAAAAATTAAAAATTAAAAATTAAAAATTAAAAATTAAAAATTAAAAATTAAAAATTAAAATTAAAAATTAAAAATTAAAAATTAAAAATTAAAAATTAAAAATTAAAAATTAAAAATTAAAAATTAAAAATTAAAAATTAAAAATTAAAAATTAAAAATTAAAAATTAAAAATTAAAAATTAAAAATTAAAAATTAAAAATTAAAAATTAAAAATTAAAAATTAAAAATTAAAAATTAAAATTAAAAATTAAAAATTAAAAATTAAAAATTAAAAATTAAAAATTAAAAATTAAAAATTAAAAATTAAAAATTAAAAATTAAAAATTAAAAATTAAAAATTAAAAATTAAAAATTAAAAATTAAAAATTAAAAATTAAAAATTAAAAATTAAAAATTAAAAATTAAAAATTAAAAATTAAAAATTAAAAATTAAAAATTAAAAATTAAAAATTAAAAATTAAAAATTAAAAATTAAAAATTAAAAATTCAAAATTAAAAATTAAAAATTAAAAATTAAAAATTAAATTCAAAATTAAAAATTAAAAATTAAAAATTAAAAATTAAAAATTAAAATTAAAATTAAAAATTAAAAATTAAAAATTAAAAATTAAAAATTAAAAATTAAAATTAAAAATTAAAAATTAAAAATTAAAAATTAAAAATTAAAAATTAAAAATTAAAAATTAAAAATTAAAAATTAAAAATTAAAAATTAAAATTAAAAATTAAAAATTAAAAATTAAAAATTAAAATTAAAAATTAAAAATTAAAAATTAAAAATTAAAAATTAAAAATTAAAAATTAAAAATTAAAAATTAAAAATTAAAAATTAAAAATTAAAAATTAAAAATTAAAAATTAAAAATTAAAAATTAAAATTAAAAATTAAAAATTAAAAATTAAAAATTAAAAATTAAAAATTAAAAATTAAAAATTAAAAATTAAAAATTAAAAATTAAAAATTAAAAATTAAAAATTAAAAATTAAAAATTAAAAATTAAAAATTAAAATTAAAAATTAAAAATTAAAAATTAAAAATTAAAAATTAAAAATTAAAAATTAAAAATTAAAAATTAAAAATTAAAAATTAAAAATTAAAAATTAAAAATTAAAAATTAAAAATTAAAAATTAAAAATTAAAAATTAAAAATTAAAAATTAAAAATTAAAAATTAAAAATTAAAAATTAAAAATTAAAAATTAAAAATTAAAACTAAAAATTAAAAATTAAAAATTAAAAATTAAAAATTAAAAATTAAAAATTAAAATTAAAATTAAAAATTAAAAATTAAAAATTAAAAATTAAAAATTAAAATTAAAAATTAAAAATTAAAAATTAAAAATTAAAAATTAAAAATTAAAAATTAAAAATTAAAAATTAAAAATTAAAAATTAAAAATTAAAAATTAAAAATTAAAATTAAAAAATTAAAAATTAAAAATTAAAAATTAAAAATTAAAAATTAAAAATTAAAAATTCAAAAATCAAAAATTAAAAATTAAAAATTAAAAATTAAAACTTAAAAATTAAAAATTAAAAATTAAAAATTAAAATTAAAAATTAAAAATTAAAAATTAAAAATTAAAAATTAAAAATTAAAATTAAAAATTAAAAATTAAAAATTAAAAATTAAAATTAAAAATTAAAAATTAAAAATTAAAAATTAAAAATTAAAAATTAAAAATTAAAAATTAAAAATTAAAAATTAAAATTAAAAATTAAAAATTAAAAATTAAAAATTAAAAATTAAAAATTAAAAATTAAAAATTAAAAATTAAAAATTAAAAATTAAAAATTAAAAATTAAAATTAAAAATTAAAAATTAAAAATTAAAAATTAAAATTAAAAATTAAAAATTAAAAATTAAAAATTAAAAATTAAAAATTAAAAATTAAAAATTAAAAATTAAAAATTAAAAATTAAAAATTAAAAAGTAAAAATTAAAAATTAAAAATTAAAAATTAAAAATTAAAAATTAAAAATTAAAAATTAAAAATTAAAAATTAAAAATTAAAAATTAAAAATTAAAAATTAAAAATTAAAAATTAAAAATTAAAAATTAAAAATTAAAAATTAAAAATTAAAAATTAAAAATTAAAAATTAAAAGTTAAAAATTAAAAAATTAAAGTTAGGAATTAAAAATTTAAAATTAAAAATTAAAAATTAAAAATTAAAAATTAAAAATTAAAAATAAAAAATTAAAAATTAAAAATTAAAAATTAAAAATTAAAAATTAAAAATTAAAAATTAAAAATTAAAAATTAAAAATTAAAAATTAAAAATTAAAAATTAAAAATTAAAAATTAAAATTAAAAATTAAAAATTAAAAATTAAAAATTAAAAATTAAAAATTAAAAATTAAAAATTAAAAATTAAAAATTAAAAATTAAAAATTAAAAATTAAAATTAAAAATTAAAAATTAAAAATTAAAAATTAAAAATTAAAAATTAAAAATTAAAAATTAAAAATTAAAAATTAAAAATTAAAAATTAAAATTAAAAATTAAAAATTAAAAATTAAAATTAAAAATTAAAAATTAAAAATTAAAAATTAAAAATTAAAAATTAAAAATTAAAAATTAAAAATTAAAAATTAAAAATTAAAAATTAAAAATTAAAAATTAAAAATTAAAAATTAAAAATTAAAAATTAAAAATTAAAAATTAAAAATTAAAACTTAAAACTTAAAA